>JALPQI010017416.1:0-19948 GCA_025490895.1 Thaumatotibia leucotreta | reverse complement strand
AGAAATTTCCAAGGGATTACAAGTTTTAATAGGAAGTTTCAATGGGATAATTATTAGTTAGCCAGACAATTAAAATACTTATCTAGTAAGACTATTAGATGTATAGAAGTTTTGTTTTTATGTTCTCAAAAACTTTATTATGAAACTCAATGAATTGTGAATCGTCCCACATAGGACAAGACACTTCAACCAAAGGGGATATTTTACGATGAACCCCAGTGTCACGTCTACCGCTCAGGGGCAGAGCTTTTTATACCATACGGTGTTTCACTGTCTCCTCCTCGCTACACTCTAGAATCCATGTTTTTGGCATTAGCCTCAAGCAGGCAAGAGTATTAGCCCTGAGCGCTCATTTAACTGTTTCTTCAAGTATTACAAGAGGGGCACTTAGGGTAACCAAGCGGTGCCAGGCAACCCGCAAACGAAAAGCGTTCTTTCGGAAAGATTCGTAGAGCTGCTCTGCTATGGTGGTTGAAAATGTTGAAATAGCATAACCTCATCGCTCAATATAGGCACAATGTATGCCGGTTTCCGGAAAATACCCACAATAACGAAAGCCAGAATGTTGTTGAAAATAAATTAAATTCATTTGTTGTCATTGTCAATGATATAGCTCCTTTACCTAAGTAGGTGTTTTGAGCCGCCAAATCCCTTCTATGCAAACGAATGATAACTGATAAGACAATGTCGAGATTTTTTAGTCAGGTGTATGTCCTTATCGGCTTCTATGCCACCGCCAAACAACCATTGTAAGAGATCAATTGTTCCATACGCCTCTAACAATGGGTTTGTTTATTTTTCTCTTTAATCTAGTTCACACATCATAAATGTCAGAGATTCGCTCAGTCAACAGAGAACTCGAATAGAATACGTTTAGGCGTAGTCAAATATTAATATAGTGTTATTTTTAGCTTGTGTGTAAAATGATGAAATTCATCGGATTTTTCCTACTATTGAAGAGTGCTTTTACTGACGAAGATATTAACTATAAATATGATGACTATACTGATGATGATATATCAAGTGGAGATGATTACGTGTACAATATATCACAGAAGCAAAAACCCAAAAGGATCTATATTGATGATTCAATTAATAACGTGATTGATGAGCCAGATCATGTTGCTGACAATTATACTCTTGAAGGATACCTAGATGAAGGTTAGTTCAGTGTAAATTAACAAAACAGACAGTTTCATTTGTTCTTTTTAGAAGGTGGCCAAAAAATAAGTGCATTTTTTGTTGCCCGTTTATGGATGTTACAGAACGGTCAATTTTTTTAAATTTTTTTAAACTTCAAATTTCAAACTACTAATTCTGAAACTTGAAATAATCTTATTAAAACCTGACTGGCAGCAGGAACGAACTTATTTTTTGGCCATCCTATATCAGGTAGTTACTCGTAAACGTAGATATATAAAGAAATTAAATAAAAACCATATAATTAACACCAAATTAAGAACGAAACTCAATTCTCAATCTCAATTTCAGTGGACATATCCGGAACACACATATACCCCAAAAGATTACAGCGAGAATGCAATTACACAACTGACACAGGAGAAGAAAGCGATGACACCACAGAGCCGAGTTCGAAAGACGAGATGGTCCATTACCCGTTTGTGGCTTCAATCCTGCGGATGGGGTCCCACTACGCCTCTGGTGCCCTGGTGGACAAGCGATGGGTGTTGAGTGCAGCTGGGGTGTTCTACTAGTACGTATGTTCTTTTTCTTCATCAGCGTGTGTTTGCCCACCATTGGGCATAATCCTCTCCAATTTGCTTCCACACAGAGCTATTTTCGGTTTCCTTCTTCCTTCCCTTTTCTTAAGTTTGGACGCATTAGAGAGATAAATACCCGTAATCACCACGCTGGGTAACTGGTTTATAATTACAATTTATGACACTTTGATCCCATAGTCAACTCTTACGATACCCACGTGAAGAGTCAGGGTGGTGTTAAATGTATTCTTACTTCCGCCATCATTGTTGCAACCACACCGCTGTTTAAAAAATAGTTATGACACGGAATTCTATCGATGCATCGTATTTTGAGCAGAGGTGTGGAGAGCACTATACTTTAGCTCTAGCCCACCAACCCGGATGTTAGTGAACTTAGGCTTTCTTTAATTATCTTAATTTAGAATTGTATTGTTACCTGTTTCAGCGTCCGAGAGTCCATAAAATTGTACCGAGTACGGCTTGGCTCCGTCAACTGCAAACGTGGAGGGCTGTTACTGCCATTACAGCAGATCGTGATCCATCCTTCATACCTGCCTGGCAAGCCAGAGAGCGACCTGGCAATGCTGAGGTTGGCAGAAGCGGTGGACAACACTGCTGCCATCCATCCTGTGAGCCTGACGGAGAGGAAGGGGAGAGTGGAACTGGACAAGTTCTTGACGATGTACTGGCCAAGGTTGATCGTAAGTGCTGATTTTTCTTGATTCACTGTCGATTATAAGCGAGGTATGCCAATGCCATTGTAGCAGATTGTAATATAGACTTCATACCCGCCTGGGAAGTCAGAGTCTGGAGTGGTCTCACAATATTATTAAAGCTTGTAAAACCGGTGGGCAATACTGCTGCCTATCTATCCCATGCGCCTGACGAAGAGGAAGGGAAAAGTGGAACTGGGCAAGTTCTTGACAAGGTACTGTTACCAGGGCTAGTAGTAAGTGCTAATTTTTCTTAGCTTCCTGTTAACTACAAGCGAGGCCTGCTACTAACATTCAGGCAGATTGTAATCTACCCTTTATATCTGCAAGTCAGACAGCGATCTACCAATTGAGTACTGACCCAACCTCTAAGTCACTTTCATGCTATAAAATGGTTTGCGCTCTTATCTGCCAAAAGCTGTAAACTAAAGTGCTACCTACTTTAAAACAACCATGATACAGCAATATTTGTTTGTTCATCATTAACAAAGCCTGATTTATTCAGCACATTAAAATTCTGATTGTAATGTAATATTTTTTGAGTAACCAATTTAATGCTAAAGCTGTAAAGTCAGGTTGGGTAAGAAATCACACTAGAACATGCCGGGCCCAACTGCTATGCGACAATGAATCTAGCTAACTACGCTCCAACGTCTTACGTTTCATACAGCTGGATCGCAATTCTGATGCGTTCTGAGAAGAAGCCACCAGATCTTCGGTTTTTAGTTACGTCAAACGCCCTGGGATATGTTTTTAAATTTAAATTGTTTTGGTTTCTGACGATATTTATCTACAAAGTGAAACAATTACTTTTCACAACTTCGCAAGTTCGATAGCAAAAATATATCCATAGGCACATCTGTATACTAGGGTGAATATGTGAGCATTTCAACTGCCTAATTTTGGTGGATTTTTGCCGAAGTTTCAAAACGTCTCAATATTATACTTCGTCATTTGTTTAAGGTACCGTGCCTCCTTCAAATGACAAAGTAGCACATTGTAACGAATAGAAACTTCGGCAAAAATGATGATGCCACCAAAATTGGGCAGTTGAAACGCTTATATATTCACCCACTTACGTGAAATCTTTAGTTACGAACATGCTCTTGATGACTGGATGATTATTCCAACGGAAACTATCTATATCATGATCACATGACAGTGTGACGTCAGCAACATCTGTGTATAGCATGTCATCCATCGTCAGCCACTTAAGTCTGTCATCAAAGCAACTAAATCCCACTTTAAATATTTAATTTCCACTTTACGATAATAATACCTATATTTATATTATAATACATAGGCTAATTAGTAACTTAAATGGGTTATACATTGACAACCCAGCCACATAAAAATATACATAAGTACAAAGCGAATGCAGTGATGCGAATTCGGTTTAAGAAGAAAGAATACATGGCCGTGTAGTGACAGCAATATTCTACATTTGGTACCCCAACTCTTGAGGGTGTCGTAAGAATTGACTAATGAATTGATGTGTCACTGGCCATTCTTTGATGGATGATTGATGATGGGCAGCGTCCTCATAGTGGACAAATTACTGCGATCGCCAATACGCTTGCCCAGGGTGGCGATTATGGGCATTTACCTCCTAATGCGTCTATACGCATATTTGGTAGGAGAGCAGTGGACTGACTGAGATAGGCTGATGATGTATGTATGTATCAATTGAACCAATTGAAACTCTAGGCCACTAAAAAAATATGTTAAAGTAAGGATTTCTGACAGTTCGATTTGATTCATAATTTTCAATCCACTTCGCAGACTTCGCCAGGTAGATACGAAAACAAATTTATAGATTAGATTTGATTTGTAGCGTCACGGCGCGCTGTGACAAGGTTCTTGAATAGGCTAGGGTTCCAAATGTTTGACTGTACATTACGTAAACACAAACCTTCCGCGAAAATGGAAACACGAAAATTCGATAGTCACTTCACTCCAATTACGCTTCAGAAAAACGGATTTTGCGAAGTTCGCGGTAGGGACCGCGAACTTCGAAATCCGCAAATCTCGAGGTTTTGTCACTCTAATGACACCTTCGTTGTAGCGACAGAGGAAAATCCTCGAAATTTACGAATTTTGAATATTGCGCTAGCAGGCCTTGTAATTCGAAGCTGAAGATCTAGAGGTTTCCGCGCATAAAGTATAACCATATCAGATCAAGTAGAGCAAGGCCACAAGGATCTATTTTCAATTCACATCGTAATTGTTTTGAGTAGGATTGCAAAACATTCGCACATAGTTAAACCCTTACTCAAAACAATTCATCATGTCAATTGTGTTACGAAGGTTAGTGATACAAACTGTATAGTATTCTCTAATCTGTGGTATGGTATACTATGCCCAACAATTTTGGAAAATAGTGACAAATTTTCAAAATGTAAGTGTGTTTTGTTGATCGCTCACAGCTTTAATTTTTTTGCCCAACTCACTCTTAAAAGTTGTTTATCATAAAAATTAGGACGTTAAATTTTACAATTGATTAAGGTCTTAGGTACCTATTTAATTTGGTTGTAGGTACTCAAATTCATTTGACGATCGCAGTTCCAGTATGCGGGATGAAGATGAATAAATGTGCGGTCAGGACTATTAGGACACCCATGGAAAGTGTTGGGGTGGTGACAAATCATTGGCATTACTTCCTACATCCTCCATTACCCATCATCTACTCTATTACCTCCAGTGCATAGGTAATAGGAGAGGCTTACGTCCAGCAGTAGATTGATATAGTCTGATGATGATGTATGTAATTTTTTGTCTGTCGATGAATAATATTGTTTTCGAAGTTCTTTCCTCAACGTAGAATGGCCTGACTGGCCTGAGAATGATTTTGTTTTCAATTGCAGGTGGACGGAAAATCCCTCCCAGCGACGGCGAACGAACGGAAACAACATACCAGCATGCGAGTATCCACACAGAAGCTAATGCCGTGGAAGCAATGTTGGAGAGCCCTGACCTACCGCCTCCAAGACCTGACGGAAAACAGCTTCTGTCTCCGACCCTTGAAACAGTTCCACAGCGTTTGCACGGTAAGTTGTTGTTTAAGGGATATATTATTACTGACTTGATAAGACGATCTTACTGGATGTGATTTGCATACTGCTCTGGCTGGAGTGATTGAGACTTTCCATTCCGTAGCCATTTTTCGGCCATTTTGTTTACATTTCTTCATAAAACAAATGGAGTATGTAAATTTCTTCTCGGAAAAACAGACCGGTGGTAGGGTATTTTTACTAGTACCCGCCTGGTTGGCTACCACCGTACATTCGGTGTAAACGCCCGTGAAATGACTTACCTTCGTGTTTGCCGTGTTTCGGGGTCAGCCGGTGTATTTACCAGGGCTACGGGGTATTATCAGTCACGTTAAACGGGGGTCTGGGATGGATGTGTCTCCATTGTCAGGAGGATTGTGTTGACCCGTCGGCCAGGGAGACCCGTTGAAACGGTTGTTCCGCTGGCCGCCCGCGGCATAGTACAGGGGCCCAATCGGGGTTAACCGCCCAGAGAGGCTGCCCTTTCATGCCGCGCATAATCTCAGGGTAGATCGTCGTGCCGGTTGGTGACCGGAAGGTGGGGACCCGGCGACTACTTCTGGGGGGGTTCGGGGGCCCTTCCGTCCGACGGGTCAATGTCACTCCTTTTTTTTCGACAAGTCTAAGGTGAAATTGTCCAGCTCCACTTTTTGCCCCTTTTACCGTGACTGATTTTTCCCTGCTTCACGCTTCCTCCTTCTTCCTTCCTTTTTTATATAAATATGCCAGTGCAAATGAAAATAAATGGTCATACGGCGGTGCACTCCCCCACCACCCTATTCCAGGTTGAGTTCGCCAATATCCGCGGACTCCATTCGAATCTGAACGCCGTCCATCAACACCTCGAGACGGCCAAACCCGCCATGCTCTTCTTGACGGAGACACAGATTAGACGTCCAGCGGATACGTCCTACCTTCAGTACCCCGGTTACGTGCTTGAGGATAACTTCCTCGCGAAATCCGGGGTCTGTCTGTTTGTCCGTTCTGATGTGTGTTGTCGACGTTTGCATTGCTTAGAGGATCCCTCTCTTCCCATTCTTCTGGTTCTTGTAAGCTTTGGCCTCCAATGCCGTATTTACATGTGCCTATACAGACCCCATTCAGGAGACGCTGAGACAACTCGACTGTTTGACCACCTGAGTTGGGCAGCAGATGAGGCGCAAGCGCGATTTCCTGCTGCTGAATTAGTATGCTTGGGGGACTTTAATGCCCACCACGACTCCTGGTTGGGTTCCCCCTCCATTAATCATGCTGGCAGAATCGCGCACGCGTTTGCTCTAACCCATCATCTTGTTCAGTTAGTGGATCAGCCCACTAGGATACCCGACATAGCTGAACAAACGCCCTCTCTGCTGGACCTTTTGCTGACCTCCCATCCAACTGGGTACCAGGTTGTGGTCAACGCACCCTTAGGCACGTCTGACCACTGCCTGATATCCAGTACAGTACCCAGCGCAGCCATACCTCAATCGCCGGCGGTAAAGCGCAGAGTATGGCACTACTCGTCAGCAGATTGGGACGGCATGCGTGACTATTTCGCGTCCGTTCCTTGGGTGCAACGCTGCTTTAGCGAGAAGGATCCCTCGGCGAGTGCTGCGTCTATTGCTGGCGAGATCGGTCTAGGTATGGAATACTACATTCCTTATTCCGATGTCGTCATTAAGAGCCGTAGACGACCCTGGTTCAATAGCGAGTGCGCTGAAGCCGTTAACAACAAACAGGCGGCGTATCGAGCTTGGATCAGGGGCCGCGCCTGTAATGATCCCAACATTGTTTCGCTGAAAGCAGCTTACAATGCTGCCACCAAGGTCTGCAAGAGGGCGTATATTAGAGCAGACGCCCAGCGCGTTGCAAACGTAGGTTCGGAGCTAGTCTCGCACCCAACTGGGTCGCGAAGTTTCTGGCGTCTGGCCAAAACTGTGCAGTCAAATTTCTGCCAACCATCGCTGCCACCGCTGAGATTACCAGATGGTTCATTGGCTCATCAGGCGCAAGAGAAAGCCGATCTCATGGCTAGCCTCTTTGCTGCGAACTCTCGTCTTGATGACTGCTCTATGCCACCACCATCCATACCTGCCTGTGGTGCCGTGATGCCCGAAGTTCATTTTAGGCATCGCGATGTACGCCGGGCTTTGCAGTCACTTGATATCCGAAAAGCCAGTGGTCCTGACGGTATCCCAGCGATTGTACTCAAGAAATGTGCAGCAGAGTTGTCTCCGGTATTGACGCGCCTCTTTAGTCTTTCGTACTCGTCTGGTAGCATTCCGGAAGCTTGGAGAGAGGCTAATGTGCAGCCGGTCCCCAAAAAGGGTGACCGTTCAGACCCATCTAACTACCGCCCCATTGCCGTAACCTCAGTGTTGTGCAAAGTGATGGAGCGGATCATGAACGACCAGTTGATCCGTTACCTAGAGGATCACTCTCTTTTGTATGATCGACAGTATGGCTTTAGGCCGAAAAGATCAACGGGTGATCTTCTAGCGTATGTCACGCACCTCTGGGGGGAGGCAATCGACAAACACGGCGAGGCCCTGGCGATCAGTCTTGACATCGCCAAGGCTTTTGATCGGGTTTGGCACAAAGCTCTTCTCTCCAAGCTCCCTGCGTATGGCCTGCCTGCCCAGCTATGCAAATGGATTGCTGACTTCCTGCATGAGCGCAGAATCCGTGTCCTGGTTGACGGATGTGATTCGCGGTTCATGACAGTGAATGCTGGCGTCCCTCAGGGCTCCGTCTTATCGCCTACCCTCTTTCTTCTGCATATCAATGACTTACTTCCTTTAGGAAACATTCATTGTTATGCAGATGACAGTACGGTCCATGGGCGTTATCTCGGTCGGCCTGGGGCAAGCAGGGCAGAAGTTGGCGACAAACGTGTGGATCTTGTCGTTGAGCTCGATCGGGCTCTGGAACTTATTTGCAAATGGGGTTCCGTTAACCTGGTCGAGTTCAACGCCAAAAAGACTCAAGTGTGCGCTTTCTCCACCAAAACGTCTTCCTTCCACCCAGTTCCAACTCTTCTGAACACTCCTCTTGGTTTACGAGATAGCCTGAATATGCTTGGCATGGATATACGCTGCAATCTAAATCAAAATAAATACATCGAGTCATTAATTACCACGGCATCAAAAAAGCTGGGCATCCTGAATAGGGTGCGTCGGTTCTTTACGCCCGACCAGCTTTGTCTTCTTTATAAGACACAAGTTCGGTCTTGCGTGGAGTACTGCTCTCATCTTTGGGATGGGTCCGCCCAATACCTACTCGATGCTCTCGATAGGATGCAGCGGCGGGCAGTTCGTATTATAGGCGACTCTAAGGTTACCAGGCACCTTGAACCCCTTCAACTACGTAGGGACATTGGTTCTCTGAGTGTTTTTTATCGCCTGTACCATGGTGAGTGTTCTGAAGAGTTATTTTCCCTCATCCCGCCCTCCCCTTTCCGTTATAAAACCACACGTGCCGGTTTGCGGTGTCACTCCTTCACCGTGGAAAATATTCCCACACGTACTAAGAAATTCGGCAATTCCTTCATATGCCGGACTATTAAAAAGTGGAATTCTTTACCGGCACATGTGTTTCCGCATACCTATACGTTGGGACCCTTTAAACGAAGCGTGAAGAAGCATCTAGCGGGCCAGCAAGGCGGTGGCAACTAACAGGTTACTGTTTGTCTCCTGTTCGTTGCCGCCGCGATTTGGGCTCTACTTTTCACTTACGATCAGGTGGAGTGGAGCCACTTTGTTGTGCCAACATAAAAAAAAAAAAAAAAAAAAAAAAAAAAAGACAGTCCAAAAAATTTGTCAAGAGACGAGCGGCAAAATGTATGAACTAACTGGCGACTCGGAAAGATGTGCTGAACCCCCAATTAGCTTTTCTTAAAAGATTTCGCCACAAAAATTCACGAGAATCCGTTGAGAAATGCAAATGGAAGGGATAAAAATAAATATATAATTTAAAATAATCATCATAACAGACAGGCATCTTTTCTAAAATCCTTGACCGTTTTGTCCTCAGCCTGACGTTGGAGCGCCAGTGCTGTCGAAGGATGGATTATGGGGCATCATATCCGGATGGGTTGGTGAACCCTGCAGCTACCAAAATCCGAGTCCTGTTGTGGTGGCCCGCATTTCACCCCCATCCGTAATGTATTGGTTGGAGTCCCAGTTTGAACTTGAAGACTAAAGACATCTAGGAGAAGAAAAAATAGAGCAGGAGTATTTTACTGGTTGTCCCAGACAATCGTCAGATGTTCTCGTTTTTTGGAGTTTGTTAAAGTTGGAAGATGATTACTCTTCTCAGTAATGGATTGAAATGAACAATTTATGCCCAGAATGCTGGCCGTATTTCCACGCTGAATAGCCATGCTGACAGAATAATCTTTGTGCTAAATATTGATCAGCCTTCTGGTCACCCGGCCCGACTGACAGATCCTTGCATAATCAACGCATGCTCAACTACCACGATCCTAAGGTTTCGAGGGCATGAGAGCCGTTGGTGTTCATTTATTTGTGATATTAAAAGAAACTCTTATTTATGAATCTCCAGAATAATGTTTGTACAGGATAGCGGTAGATATTTCCGTGGAATAATACTCCGGAGCAGAGGCAGACTAAAGAGGAGATGGCGGTACGACATGGACACGTATGACGGGAACTGAATGGAACTGGCACTCGATAGGGCCTATTGGAGGAAAATAGACATCAAATAAGCTATATAAAAACACTCTGCGTTAGTACCACTCAACCCCGACCAATGGTTTCCAAATACACCGAGTACATTAGCAACCACCGTATGAAGTGAATATGCGAGTAAAGAAGGACCAATTTAGGCTTGAAGAATAAATACCTTCGAGTGTTTTAAAGTGAAGCCCATTTCTGGTGGATTTACATGGCCTATACATTTTATGGAGCTATGCATAAACATGATTATGCCATTTAAGATTATCATGTGGGTAACCCTAGAGGTGGGTGGCGGCAGACGCGCCCATGCCACGCCCATGAGAAAGGCGCGAACTAAAATGAGTGGTTGGCAGCGCCTTACCATACGAAACATTGGATGTAGCGTACAGTGCCATTTCTGCTCCTATTTATTCTGTGACAATATTTGCAATAGTTTTGAAGTATAGATAGTTCCACGAGAGTTGAGGTCACGCACACATCAACGTCATGTAAACACACGGGGAATTTGATTGCAACCTATTGCAACTGTAAGATTGACCAAAAAGTTTGTTCAAGGAATTTGCTTCAATATTTTGACGCAAGTCGTTCATTTAGTCAGTAGTGTCAGTACATTTTTTGCAATTATTACTTCATTTGGATGTGTGTGTAATCATTCACCTCAACTCTGGTGAAATTACCTATAATAGCAATTTAAAAATATTTAAATTAACTGTACAATTTATTTTATTTTATTTTAAAGGTCAACCATGCATAATGCTTGTCAGCTAATTAATGATTCATTTTTATGTGCATTGATGATTCTCAGTATTCTCACTCAATTGACTCAACTGTTCTTGGAAATAATATTTTCTTCGGTTACCGCGAGGATTACTCATGAAATAAAACTATGAAAACGGATCATCATCCGCAGACCACGAACCCTGTAAAGTGTTCGAAACGTCGGAAAGAAGTTAAAATTAGTTAATATACGCGAGTTTATCCGTTTTCATAGTTTTATTTCATGTTTTTGGAAAGTTAAATAAATTTTAATATCGAATTTGATGTCGAATTGCGAAAAATGGCCAGAATACAATACAAAAAATATAACATTCTGTTTTTCAAGAATCTGCATCCCATTGTTTGGTTTCAAAAGAAAATTGGTTGATGGTAACATACTGTATAATGTACGTAATGATAATGACATTTTTATTACTTTTTTATGCAGTTACCTACTGGATAAGTAAATGTAAGTTTGTAAATAAAATATTAAGTTTTCCCTGGTTTTAATTATTTGTATACATATTATAGGTAGGTACCTATTGTAAATAAACTTTCTAGTTTCTTGCTTCTGTGCTTACGAGTATAAATAATTATTTAAAGCCTAACCTCAAAAGACTCGACATATTATAAGGTGGCAAACTAACATACGGCCTGTCTACGTAAGTACATATTGTAGCCTATGAACGCCTCAAACTTTACACATACTTTACGTACTATAAGCATAATGAGCTAATCACGTGAGAAAACGTCACTGTTCACGTAACTAACTTTCTATCTCGCTCGCAGTACGTCAGTACTGGAGTGTACAGATACTACGTTATACAATCGTTTGCCCACGCGGCGACTCATGGCAAAGACAAAAACATTCCGTACTTTGACTTGACGACAAGACCGTTTGCTATCACTACAAAGTATTATCACTTCCTGTCTCCTGTCTATAATATACATATTATAGGCATAAAACATTATTATGTATGCTTAGATCTACGAACAAATAAAACATGGAAGCCGCACGCCATACTAAATTGCCTTTCAAAAACGGTCCTGAATTTTAGTTGACAAGTGTCACCCCCTCTTCAATGCATCACAGCAATGAATTTTAATGTCAAAATTCAAATTCAAATTCAAAATTCTTTATTTATCAGAATACAGTACATTAAAGGTGTTAATTATTAATAAGATCCTTGTATTCAGCAAGCAAGCAAGCATATAAATATTTCAAAGCCATAGAATAACAATTTATAAATTAAACAGAATGTCCATGTCCACTACTATTATACAAATGTCACAAAAATACTATTATAAATTAAATTAATACAATGTCATCGGTTCCTTAAAATTTAAATAATCCTTAACGCTGTAAAAACATTTATCCCGCAGCCATTTTGTTAAACATCGTTTAAATAATTCCCCCGACAATGTCCGCAATTCATTTGGTAACTTATTGAATACCGTAATGCTCATATTAAAAACATTTCTCCTGTATATATCTTTACAGGCCCGAGGCTTGTATAAAAGATTTAACATATGTGTTCTTGTCCTGCCTTGTCTCTGTAAAACTTCACTTCTTTTAAGGTAGTATTCTGGGTGGGACTTGACAAAAACACATACGTCTCTAATATACAAACACGGCAATGGTATATAGTATGTTATGTTCCTTAAATAAGGGCACGCAGCTGTCATCCATTTTAGCGTTACATATCGCTCTTATACACAGCTTTTGGATCTTAAATACCCTGTCCGAATCCACCGAGTTTCCCCACAATATCAGACCATAAGAAAGCACTGATGACACATAACCGTGGTATGCTGTTAGTGCAGCTTCTTTGGAAACGGTTAATCTAAGTTTTCTTAAAGCAAACACAAATCGATTTAATTTATTGCAAATTTTATCAATCTGTTGTTTCCAATTTAGATTTTTATCTATCATCATGCCAAGGAATTTGACAGAATTCACCTCTTCAACTGTATCATTTTTATATCTAATTGTCATTGGCATTGAAATTGAATTATATGATTGAAATTGTATACATTTAGTCTTAGATATATTAATGTGTAAATTATTTATTCTCATCCATTCAATAACGTCATTCAATTCTTTATTAATATCATTTTCGAAATCATTCTTTTTATCACAATTTATGACTAGCGTCAATTGTCAACCTACAAAAACTTTAACCGCCATTTAAAAATAGTTGTGATTAGTCCATCAAAGTTATGATTGGCTATATGCGCGGTGTTAAGAAAGGCTCTATGCCCTGCGCTGCCCATCTTGGCACAATTAAGTTAATAATTGTTTTCAGGGGCAATTTTGAGCTGGCGTTAGACGTCCATGTTATATACAGTGTGTAAATCTAATACGGGCGATGAATTAAACCAGGCATGGGATTCATTAGTGTAATCATGGATTACAAGGTTTTTAAAAGTTACTCTTAATTTAGACCCCACAGAATTTTTTTAAGATTATCGGAGCAGCAATGTAGGTACGAACATTTGTTATTGTTGATTTGGCAGTTATGTCATCTGCTTTTGAAATTAGCTGTCAACGAGTGCTTAACTCGCGTATGTTGCTTTACATTGCGCGCCGAATTATTTTGTATGGAAAATTTTGTTGCTCTGATTTGAAGTAAAAGTTATTTGAATGTACTTATTATGTCGTAAACTAACACCCTTTAAGAGCTTCGCCCGTATTAGACTTACACCCTGTATAGGTATGGTCGCAGATGCTTAGATTTTTTTAAATTACGCAACGGATTTTGTGGCACGTTTTTTCCCTTAAATGCATGGTGTAGTTTTCAAACACCAACCAAAACGTAGTTGGTGTTTGAAAACTAGATATTATGTATAATTATGTTCTTAAGGTTGTGCAAGGAAATTTAATGAACTTTCAAACTTATTACTGATTCGTTGGCGTAACTGTATAAAAAAAACTTAATAAGATGACGGAAATTTGTTTTCGTTATGTGCGTTTAGCGGTTTTTAACTAAGTAAGAAATAATTTCTTATTAGAATTATGTTTTTCATACCATAAAGATTTTACAATTACTAAATTGAATATACTTTTCAATCTAAAAGTAAATAATATTTGCATGTTTAACCATGCACGATTTTGCAAAAAATGTATAATGTATGATGTATCGAAAATTTGATTAGTAGTACAAATTCCACCCAAAATATCATCATCAGCCTATCTAAGTCCACTGCTGGACGTAGGCCTCTCCTATTAAATTAGCGTATAGACGCATTAGGAGGTACATGCCTATAATCACCACGCTGGGTAAGCGGATTGGCGATCGCAGTAATGTCAAATGTGTCCACTATGATGACATTGATGACGCTGCTGCCCATCATCAAACTTCAACGAATGGTCAGCGACACTTCAATCCCTTAGTCGATTCTTACGACACCCGCGGGAAGAGATGGGGTGGTGACAAATGTATTCTTACTGCCGTCACCACACCGCAAACCACCCAAAATATGTCCACAGATTTTTTTTTCTATTTTCTCGTGCTTGCGATGCCATTAGGTATGCACATTTTGTTTTTGGAACGAAAAGAAATCATGCATTTAAGGGTTATAAGCATCTGTTTAGTTTCACTTGCCCGATGTTAGTCGATAAAATCTTGCGAGTTAAAGGACCATGGGCATTAATGGGCAACTTTGTTTGGAAAGTGGATCAAAAACCAACGGAGCTGAAAGTTGTGTCATTGAGTAGGTACCTATTTACATTTATTTCATTCTACGGACACTGTTTCATTTCATTGCAAAAGTGAGATATTTGTATTTTAGTTAGAATAAATACGATATATGTTGATTGGTGTCTGGACGACGGTGATTTACTTAGAGAGTACCCTCAGAACGCATACTCTAAGGGCATCAATGTGTGCAATGTGTGCATGCACCTTCTATCAAAGTCAAGTCAAACTATTCTTTATTCAAGTACCTAAGCTTATTAATAAGCATTTTCGAATCGTCTGATACTATACAAGAGAGAAAAAAATCCACTACTGATTCTAACCCTACACCGTTCCTGAGAAGAACCAGTTTAAGAAACTCAGATGGATTTATTTTTTCAAAACAGTATAGTAAAATAATACATCTTATTAAATTAACCTGCAATAAAGAATTTATTCTGCGACCATATATAACATGTCCATGTTATATATGGTCGCAGAATAAATTCTGCTGATTGATTCTGAAATTGATTTTGGGGGCATTTTTGAGCTGGCGTTAGACGTCCGTCTAACGCCAGCTCAAAAATGCCCCCAAAATCAATTGTTCAATTATGCCAAGATGGGCAGGACATAGCGCTTTTCTTAACACCGCGCATATTTCGGCGCAACATCTTTGACAAATGGTTATAGAATATAGCCAATCAAAACTTTGATGGACTAATCACAACTATTTTTAAATGGCGGTTTAAGTTTTTATAGGTTGACATTGAAATTCATTGCCGTGATGCATTAAAGAAGGGGTGACATTTGTCAACTAAAATTCAGGACCGTTTTACTATGGCGTACGGCTTCCATGTTTTATTTGTTCGTAGAATTTATTACATTAAAAAAAATTGACTTTTATAGGCATTTTTATAAAAAATCTAACATAAAAAGAGAGATAAATAAAGGATAACAGTAATAAACAAAAATAATTCTTATTGTATCCGATTACCTTTCGGTTTTGGTACAACGAGAGAGCTAATGCTGCCATCTACACAAGTTATTGTGAAACAAATAAAAAAAATAATGTGGATACAATGTAGATAAGCTATTACGTTATTTGATTAATTGAGAATGTTATACTTTTTATTACAATGCGTCAACTGTAGATGCATACTTAATTATTAGTCAAATATTTTAGCTTGGTAAATAATTGTTTTAAAGTTAACATTAAGTACCTATACTTATATGACTTATATTTACACGCGTATTACTCTAGAACAAATAATTATGATAACGTCATGGAAATGTTTGCTGAAAGAAAATATATTTGTAAGGATAAGTAATAGCGAAACCAGCAGCCCTAGCACATCTTGTGTTAAACAGCAACTCACGATCTTTGCGGCTATCCCCTTTAAAATATATGATCGAAAAGCGTTGAGTAAAATTCAGTAAGCAATCACCATCACGTATTTTAATCGGTCCAACGATTCCTATCAGTAATAAAGGCGGTAATATTAAAATTGGATGACAATTGTTTTTTTTTACTGCCAGGAATTGTTGGGCAAATCCTGCCAGGAATTGTTGGGCAAATCCTGCCAGGAATTGTTGGGCAAATCCTGCCTAATACTACAAAGTAGAAAATTCTATCAGATTATCTCCTTGGGACCAAAAGCAGAGAAAAAACAGTGCTCGGAGCGTTCCATATATTCTGTAACTAAATAAGCATCAAGGCCTTGAGGGCCGAAAACTGAGCTCCGACCACCCAGTAGGGTAAACAGGACAATTATTTATTATGTGCTTTTACCCCATGTTTTATTTATAGGTTATATAGGTACAATTTGAAATTCTTGAGTCTATATTAATTAGCATAATTTATTACGCATACTTCAAATTGGCATAGTGTTGTTAAGCATACTATTTAAGTGACATAAGCATAATTTCGCATAAACGATTTCGCATAATGTATTTACGTATAACGTAAACAATCATAACGATGATTTGGAATAATTAGGATGAGCATAATACTAATTAGTATACCTACTTAATGAAAGGTATAAAATATAATAAATACAATAATAATGACCGATCATAGATTGCGTAGCGAAACCGATAGTCTAACTATATAAGTAAGTACCTAATATTTTTGCCAAGTTACTGTCGCTTAGTACGTATTAATAATATTATTATAAATTATAAACTATATATTGCTTTCAATTTAAAACTAGTTTAGACTTTTTTTTTACTTGTGCGTTGTGCATAGGTATAACAGTTAATGTTATTTTATTGACTGACATAGGTACATGTATATACCTACCTATATTTTTATAGTAAATATTGATTATTTGAATTATTACACACATTTTTACCCTAGCAATTTATAATGTTCATAAATACGGCGTGTGTATTTATTACTACGGGATACAGTTATTGTTTTGTGATTGTAGAAATTATGGTACCTATATGTAAATAGGTTCGATAGATCCTATTTTAAGCATCATTAAAATATACGCCCGTATTAAATATAGGTACGCACTCTGTACGTGCGCCTCATGCGCCTACCAAGATGTGATTTATTTACTAATAAAATTGATTATTAAATACCTAATGTTTTATTTAATTGATTGTATCTGACGTATTCATTAGGATGTGTAGGAGATATCGACGAAAGCTAGGTTTCAACTTCGCTTCGTCGCTCCTGCTTATTAGTCTTTTGAACTTAACCTTACTGTCTTGGTTTTACCCCGATCTCCTCATTCGCTTGATTTCTAAGTTTATTGCTAATCCACATTAGGACGAATAAAGTTATATTTCATAATGTTATGCATATTTCAATTATGCATAATCAGTAATATGCGTATTATGGAATTTTATTATTTTGCCTATTCAATATTATGCTTAATTATTTATGCCAAATCCGTTATGCGAATTCACATTAGGGCTATTAATATTAGGCATATTAAAGGGGACCCAAAATTCTTTAATAGAGAAGGTCTTAAAGTTTCTCTACGTACGAATAAATACGCAATTGTCTAAGTCACTACGAAACTTCAGCTACTAAACAAAACGCCCTGTAGATCAGCGTAGTTCTCTCTCTTTAACATAATCTATTAGTACGACAAAGACAGTTGCGAATCGTTCGCGACTAAGCGTTAGCGATTGGCATTTTGGCTACGCACTGACACAAGTAATTTACCAAATCGAGATCATAGAAAATCCGTAGCATTTGCTAGTCGTAGACGCGTAATGCTTCGCGCTACGCGCCTTTTATGTAGAACTGTTTGTAGGTTATTTTAAGACTTTAAAGCTTAAGAAAGAGATACGTTAGAAAAATTATATGTTTATATATTAAGCAATCTGTCTATTTTTTTATAATAGAATCGATTTCATAAAAGAAATATATATTTAAAGGTCTTTAATAAAAACAAACCTTGACGTCATCATTTTTGTGTTAAGAAAACAAAATTTTTAAGACAACTTTTGACAGCAAAACAGGCCGTACCGCGAACATCGAAGTTCGCAAATTTCGGGGATTTTTCTCTGTCACTCTAATGACGCCTTCGTTGGTGTGACAGAGACCCCGCAATTTGCGAACTTCGATGTTCGCGGTAGCAGGCCAGGCACAAAACGTAAATTTTCTACGAGCGGTTAACAATATGCATCTTATTTTATGAATTATCCGCCTATTTCTACTGATAAAGGTTGTTGCAAAGAATAAACACTATAAATAAAATAAAATAAATAAATATAAATATCTTGAGACATCTTACACAAATCGACCTAGTCCCACGGTAAGCTCAATTAAGGCTTGTGTTAAGGGTACCAG
The DNA here is from genome assembly GCA_025490895.1 of Thaumatotibia leucotreta. Lineage (NCBI taxonomy): Eukaryota > Metazoa > Arthropoda > Insecta > Lepidoptera > Tortricidae > Thaumatotibia > Thaumatotibia leucotreta. The sequence goes on along the minus strand of JALPQI010017416.1, from coordinate 1,544 downwards.
GCGATGATATATAAATATAATAGATATATATCTATTATAGTACATATATATACATATAGATACTTAAATACATAGACAGCCATGACCAAGGAACAAATATTTGTAATAAATAAATACAGAAATAATGCCCTTGCCGGGATTCGAACCCGGAACCTCCAGCTTCGTAGGCTATGAAGGCTGACTATAATTAGTATGACTAACTTTAGTAACACAATTGACATGATCGTGATTTTTGTTTATATTAATACTTTAACTAAAGGTACAATTTTTTTAGTACCAGAGTACGTATAAACTATTTACCAGCATATTAAGGAACAGAATACTTCAAGACCTCGAGTTACAACAACCTGTAGAGCAAGCAGGCTTTAGGCATAATTTTTCCACGATAGACCATATATTTATGCTAAGACAAATAATAGAGAAATATTCAGAGTACTCGAAAATAATATATATAGCGTACGTTGACTACTCTAAAGTCTTCGATACAATATCTCACGAAGCATTATGGGACGCACTGAGGGAAACAAGGAGTCGATAGCAAATATATCAATGTAATTAAAGAAATCTACGCAAGAAGCAAGGCATATGTGAAACTGGAAAGAAATGGCAAAAATTCGAGGTCAAACGTGGAGTAAGACAGGAGATCCAATGTCACCAAACTTATTTACGGCTTTGCTTGAAGATATATTAGACAACTACAAGGGTTGAACTGTGGCATAAATATTAACGGAGAACTTCTGCAACACCTGCGCTTTGCAGATGATTATCGTCCTACTTGCAGACAACCACGACGGCGTCAGCTATATGCTCAACACGTTAAATCGCGAGAGCAAAAAATGTGGGCTAGACATGAATGCGGAGAAGACATGTGTGATGACAAATGGCGAACAACGACCTATTATAATTGACTCGAAAATGTTAAAATATGTTACACAATACACCTATCTGGGACAAGAAATTTCCTTTAAGAATCAATTTCCTAGCACTGAAGTAGAGCGACGAATAAAAAAGGCTTGGAGTGCATACTGGACTTATAAACATATATTCAAATCGAAACTGCATATAACTTAAAGAAAAAGGTAATGGATTCGGTCGTAACCCCTACTCTTCTCTACGGTTGCCAATCCTGGCCAATCACCAAAGAAATCGTAAAGAATATTTCAAAGAAAGGCTGAAAGGAGTATGTTGGGGATAAGACTTACCGACAGAATAAGAAACGCAGAAATTCGCGCAAAAACTAAAATTATAGGACGCCGCAGAAATGGCTTGCCAACTGAATGGCGCTGGGCTGGGCATACTGCCAGAACCAAAGATGGTGGTCTGAAAAGATTATGCACTGGTACCCACGAGACGGCAAACGCCCACCTGGCCACCCGCGGTGCCGCTGGCGCGACGACATCCAGGCGGTAGCAGGTCCCGCATGGACACGCGCCGCAAAAGATCGACACCGATGGCTCAAAATGGAGGAGGCCAGAGGAAATGGACAGTCCAATAGTTATTTAAGTATAATATAATTCGTAATTAGTGAAAATAAACTTGAAATG
>JALPQI010017415.1:0-27480 GCA_025490895.1 Thaumatotibia leucotreta | reverse complement strand
ACATGCAATAATGACCTTATAGCGCACTTAATATTCTTTAATTTAAGGGTAAAATTAGGTCAGTGAATTTTGTAGTTGTAAGTATAAGCCCAAAATTCCAAAGGCAGGAGGCCCGCTATCTAAGTTTTTCATACAAATCGCAAGTCGAGTTGCAAAGCTGCAATTTTGGTATATTATAAAAGCCTTATAGATATATACGAAAATGCATATTAAAAGAAAAACAAAAAAATAATTTGGGCATGGGACTTATAAAACGGAAAAAAAACGCACCTTTTTTAGTTTTTGACGTTTAACTAAAAATCTATTATCTTTTTGATACTGATTGCTATTAAACTAAGAAAGAACATTAAATTTGAAAGGATTTGAGCTACGTTGCATCACCGTAAGTTATATATATTTTAAGATACGACATTTCATAAAGTGCCCTTTTATCAAAACATGAACAAATTTTAGGTTACGTTAAAGCTATTCACTAAATATTGGCAAAACGTTCGCGCTAAGAAAAAAAAGTAATTGTAGATAATAACTACATTAAAGGAACAAATTGAGCCGATAACAATTACTGTAAGTCTTATAGTTGGGGGTATACGAAGCTTCAAAACATGCATTTATTTTCTTAACTTAATGAAGGGCACATTTTGAAATGTCGTATCTCTAAATCTATATAATTTTAGGGTAATGCAAGGTAGCTCAAATCCTTTCAAATTTAATATTCTTTCATAGTTTTATAGCAATTAGTATCAAAAAGTTTTAGTTTTTTAGTTTAACGTCAAAAACTAAAAAAGTTTGAATTTTTTTCAGTTTTTTACGTCCTATACCTAAATCCTTTTTTTTCTTTCTTGTAATATGCATTTTCGTACATCCCTATAGAGCCTATATAATATACAAAAATTGCAGCTTTGCAACACGACTTGCCATTTGTATGAAAAACTTAGATAGCGGACCTCCTGCTTTTTGAATTTCGCGTTTTTAGTTTCAATTACAAAGTTTACTGACCTGATTTTACCCTTAAATGAAAGAATATTAATTGCGCTATAAGATAATTATTTCATGTTTTTCGTAGCATAATTAGGTAAGGCGATATTAAACCAAAAACGTTAGCAAAACTCAACATTTTATCTAGTTTACAAAACAGGGTACTATTTGAAGTCTCGAATCTCTGAAACTATAAGACCTACGGTAATGCATGTTATCTCATCTTGTTACAAATTCATTCATCTTTAAACGTTACCTGATTCATATTGTCAAAAAACGTAAGGCTTTTTTTATAAAAATCAGAAACTAAAAATTGACAGTAAATTTCACAGTTTTTCACGTATAACGCAGCTAGCACAACTTTTTTTTGCTTGCAAAATGTGGTTTTATGCTGCCCTATGGTGTCTAAATAACATACCAAAAATGCAGCTTTACTACATGTTTTGCGAGTTTAATGTACGATTTGACCGTACCATAATCGCTCCCCTGTAAGGCACTGGTCTCACCGCGAGCTACTAAGCTATGAACTATCACCTATATTGTCAGCCTCTGTAGCCTAGTTGGTAGTGACCCTGCCTACGAAGCTGGAGGTTCCGGGTTCGAATCCCGGCGAGGGCATTCTTTGTGTATTTATTTATCACAAATGTTTGTTCCTTGGTCATGGCTGTGTATGTATCTAAGTATCTATACGTATCTATCTATTATATATATCGTCGCCTGGTACCCACAACACAAGCCTTAATTGAGCTTACCGTGGGACTACGTTGATTTGTGTAAGATGTCCCAAGATATTTATTATTTATCACCGCCGGGTGAGTATCGCCGTGTCTCTTTTATTTACACGGCAGTGCGTATCTTTTGTTCGTGTTTATAGCCGATAGTTCATAGCTTAGTAGCTCGCGGTGAGACCAGTGCCTAAAGAAAAGAGACACCGCGACATTTGTGGCTCATCGCAGAGCTAGTAACTATTCTGGCTGTGCAAGTAGCTACTAATATTCCTTAATTTGGTAATGTTTGTTACAATGAACATAGCCTTAGACCCACTTTTTGTATTTTTAAGGACAGAATTTTCTGCTCTACACAAATGCGAGGAGGCTAGAAGGCACGATTTTTTTTAATTTGCCAATTTAAGGGATATCACCAATATCACCATGTCTCGCTTAAAGGGAAGTACGGGAAACGATGTAAAGTATGAAACTGGAACGTCTTTTTCAGGACTTTGAAGGACAATTTCTCTCTACAGGATAAGTTTGGGCAGGTATAAAAAACTGTCTGTGCTATTTTAAACTACTCTATAACGTAGGTATACTCGTACATAAAAATTAATCAAATTGGAGCCAGACAGTTGGGTGCCTTTCCTTGCAATACCCAACTATAGTACAAAAACTCCAAACTATGGTCCAAAACTAAGTAAAATATCTTCGATTTAGTGTAATTATTATATTATTGACTCAGTTGTAAAGGTGCATGCAGACCAAAAGAACATTCGCTGTTCATCCCGCACTCTACGAAATCAAAGAATCACGTTTCGTGAAACGATCGAATTTCGTAGAGTAGGGGGATAGAACAGCGAATGCTCTTTTGGTCTGCATGCACCTTTACACAAAATCTCTTAATTAATGAATAAAAAACTTAGATGAAACCAAAATAAAAGATTTCCAATGATGCTTAATTAGGAGTTGAACTTGTGGACCATAGTTGTAGTACTGGACTATAGTTGTATGGTTTTACGGTAACTGTACTAGAAAATCACAATATAAATGGGTAAATCAACTTTTTTGTCTGCATTTTGCATAAAACTAGCATTACTCAGGTAAGCGCACTACAACCATTTTGAAGAAAATAAAGCTGAAGCAAACTTTCATGAGAATCCAAAATGAAAAGATGTAGTGGTCCACTCTTCAACCATCCACAATAATTTGGTTTTAATTTAACTAAACTGTTAAATCTCTACCTTGTTTAACCTGCTTTATAAAGTAATTATTTCAAATTGAAATGTCTATTAAATACGCTATAAACACCATCATTAACTAAATTCATTTCAAATTCATCACCCTTTTAAATTAGGTACCTTCAACCCAGATATTGTACAAAATGAATTATTTAGTGTTTCACCCTCAATAATCGTTTTTGGCGGGAAGAAGGTATTTAAAATAATTACTTAATCAGAATTCGAGTTGTTTTAAAATTCAGAGTTAAAAATGCAGAGGCATCTAATCTTCCTATTTGGAAAATACGAGTAATGTTTTATGCAATAGTGAGCCAGGAAAATGGTCTGCCGGGTACCTTCGTTGTTTATTATTGTATCTCTTTCCTTCATATATCAAGCGAAAGAGAAGTAGCGATGTAGTGCAATAACAAGCCACGTAGTGAGTTGCCGGCATTTCATTATTCTAATGCTGCGGTGGGCGCCATAGCTACAGGGGTAGGTAATATAGGTATAGCCATGTATTCCGTAGGGCAGGTGTTGCAAAGTAAATGTAAATATTTTATTGTGGGGGCAAACAACGCCTGTGAGATCAATAAAATTTGTTTATCTTGTAAAATGCTCTCTGCTGTCTGCTTTATAGATTGTGTACGTACATGAATTATTCAAACATACGGATGGGCGAGTACCAGTCCATTTGTTTTAATGTTTTGCTTGATGAACTGTATAACTTTCGAACCTTTTTTTCGCTGCGTCGAAAAGGTCGTTTTCGCTTCACTAAAATACTGGATATTTCTGAACGCGTTACATTTTGATAATCATTTCTGATAGCTAAAACATCTAAGTCAATTTTCTGTGTTCATTTATTTTTCAATACCAAAATTGCACAGAATCAATACGATATTGAATTCACATTTTAACTTTTCGATACATTGCTTGTTACCAACCCCAAAAGAATGCATACATCATCTCCAGCCTGGTCTTTCTGGTGCACATAGGTATTTCCTATTACTAGTACGCATGGACACATTAGGAGATAATGCCCATAATTGCCAAGCGGGTCGGCAATCGCAGTACTGTGTCCACTACTACGATGTCACTGCTGGTCATTATCAATGTTGAATAAATGAATGATCAGTGACACTTTAATCCCTTAGTCAACTTTTAAGATAGCCAGGAGTGGTGGCAAATGTATTTTCATTTGTCACAACATATAGAATAAATGTGACATTACGATACAATTGCGAAGAAACTTATTGATACACAACCGAAGGGAGTTAAATCGACACGAGTCAAGTTAGGCACTGGTCTCACCGCGGATTTGAACCCGGAACCTCCAGCTTCATGACCAGGGTACCAACTAGGCTACGGAGGCTGCCAAATGTCCTCAAACATTTTAGTTCTGTATAAACTGTGTTATGATGAAACATGCTAATATTATGCGCACCTCCCAAAATCTCAGACTTACTTCAGATCTGCGAGGTCGGGCAGGTTAACTACCCCTGAATTAACATCGTGGGCTTGAATAAATTTATATTTATTACAAACATAAATTCGTGCTTAGAGCATTGTAGCATGTTAAGTAGCAGGGTCATTTGAGTTATTCTGTGAAACAAAGGGGTGGTGGCAAAAGGGCTGGACATTAACATGTTGTTTGCTCGACGACCGAGGCTGTTTGTCACACTGCCTTAGGCCGCAGGTGACTGCCGAAACTGGCTTTCCCTACTCTAATAGATTTTCACAAAAGCCTACTTTTGGTAGCCGTTAGGACGCTGAAAGTTTGTTAGCATCAATTTTGGACTATACACAGTTTGTAAATTGCTTTTTTCGAAGATTATGTTTCGTCAGGTGATTCTGTCTTTAACTAACTCGTTAGCCATAATTATTGTATTCATTCCATAGTTGTATTTCACTATTTCTGAAGCAAAACTATGAAAAGTGATTATCTAACGCAATATCCATAGATTATATCACATTATCTATTCAAAATTCTATCTAAAGACCGAAGAGCTGGCGACTTCCTCGCCCAACGCATCAGTATTGCTATACAGCCAGGAAATGCCGCCAGCATCCTCGGTACAATGCCACAAGGACCAATCTTTTTAGGCTAGGTTAAGTAGATTATTTAGATTTAACTTATGTATATAAATTGTAGTTTTAAAAATAAATATGTTAAAAAATCAAAACTTAAAATTAAAAATTTTACATTTTCCAATACTTATTATGTTATGATATTGTTTAGTACAAAATATGTATCGAAAGAATCCTCTTATAAGCTTAATGTTACGACGTTTTTATTGCACAGAATCAAAGCGCACTGGGACATATTTTCATACACCTCATTTTGTCTTTGACTGTACCATTTTTCAAATGATAAAAACTTGCTACTGATCGTTTATTTTCTACTTAGTTTTTTAGACTTTTTTAATTATGCGGAATAATAGACAACAGACATTTAACGATCTGTCTTAATTTAGTAAGTACAAACTTATTGAGAATGCTCAATCAATGACTGGTATAACACTATTCCACAATTTTCAAAATAAAAATGTTTTTACACTATATCATAAACGGGTGCGCCAAAGTATTTATAAAATTGCAACTTAGATTATTGGAACTCCGAAAATTTTTCTTATACAATTTAACTTCATAATGATCGGTATTTAGAATAATCTTTTTTCATAATCATCATCACATAGAATTATTTATGTTCATAATATTGTTTTTCATACATATTTTTAGTACTAACTTTTATGTTTATATAATTTTTCACTATACTTATTTTATGCTATATATTCTAATGTTATAGGTATTTATTTTTATCTGTACTGGTTTTATGTATGAATGATTTTTGTTTAATTAAATATAAATCGTACTATTACTGTAAAGTAGCTACCTGCACAAATCAGGTTGTGGCAGAGTAGGTACTGTGCTAAACGGGTTCCCTCTAAACTTTTTTTGTCCGAAACGCTTAGGACATAACAGACTTGGTATAATCTATTTTGGCATCAACTTAATGAGACAGAAACATCACTTGGCTTAAATAACAATATTTCGAATATTATTTTGTCCGAAACTATCTTGGCATATCATTAATTACGCCGAGTGTTATAAGACAGAAATTAGATTTGCATTTTTTTTTTGGCATGTTGCCACATGTTCAAAACTTGCCTTTTTCGTCAGGCAGAATTTGCTGTGAGGGTGAAAATTTCTGCAGTGAGCGAGCGAAGCGAGCGAACAAAACCTTCCGGGGCAGATCCGACTCGGATAGGTTAGGTTAGAAGACTAAGGCGGGAGCTTTGCTCCCGCCTTAGTCTTCGAGGTTATTTTTTTTTTAGCAACCTAGAAAGTACTCAGCTCAGTAACACAGTAAGTAACGTATAGAATATTACTACTACCTCGATTATATTGGGAGGTTGTAATTATTCCTTCTCTGTTATGCTAAAACAAACTATGCCGATACTTTTTATGCACATCCAGATTATGCTTCATCATAAATAGGAGCATCGAAATTATGCTCGAATAATATTCGAACAACTCGAAATCTGCCACAAAGAAATATGCTAAAGTTGATTATGTCACAACAGTTTCTGCACAAAGCCCATTATGACTACATAGTTTATGTTATTCATAAAAGAATTATACCACAACAGAGTGAACCTAATGGGAAAATGTTTATAAATAAACAATTTATTTCAAATAACTTTATGAGTATAGATTAATCTACTTGACGACTTTAGGAGGATAAAATTTCGAAATAAAAATCGTTATGAACATTGTAGGTAGAAGTATAATTTTTAGTAAGAAAAAAAGTATGAGAAAAAATTTTCGGAGTAATGATGATTATGAGTAAAAAACGGTATTAGTAAAAATATTCGAAGAAAAAATTGTATAAGTGCCAATATGGACCCATCATAAACAATTAATATAGGTATCCAAAGTTTGTGAGTTACTAAAACCCAGCGTACCTATTAAAATCCTCACAAAACTAATAAAGTTTTAAACAGTACAAAATGTTCGACAAAATTTTGTATCTACTCGTCGGAAAGCTCAATTCTCAAAGTATTAGGCACTGTACGTAAAGTTTCTACCAATTATTTCCATCTTCCTATACCATGTGACACCACCAAACCGGACATTAGCCTCAAGTTTGTGAACCAAACTTTTACTGAAACAAAATTTACAAGCAGCTTAGTATACAGCCATACCATGAGTTAGTAAAGGTTTGCATTATTGTTCAATCTATACGAAAAGCCGTCTAAGGTTCTCCCAAACCTATCGACGCTTTCGCATTTTTAACACTTTGAGCGCGGGGAACTCCCGAGGGGAGTTCTCTGTGGGAGGTCCATTTTCGCTACAAAGCGGAAAAATCACGGGATCGGCTACGATCGTCCGCAATGAAAGTTTTAAGGCAAATCGCGCCGTGTCACCATCAATCGGTGTCGTCCAAGTTGCTTCTTTTTCGCTCTTATTGCGTAGTAAATAAAGAAGTTAAGAAATGGATTTAGCCTAATTTGCGTCGATAGGTTTAAGAAAACCCTATCACGCTCGCATTGATGTTGTAGATTCAAAGTATAAAGAAACGTTTCTGCAGCTACTTTATTAACCAATGATACAATTAATACCAAACAATAATAGGAAATGAAAGGACAAATCATAATCTTGTTTCTTGAGAAACTGTAATGTAAAAAAGTATCCTTGAAACTTGAAAGACGTTTCTTACGTTAATTCCAGTGGCCAGGTAAAGGTTACGACTAGGACTTTAATGTTCTCTACAATGCATTGGGACGAGCGTGACAGCTTTATGTATCGAGTAAAGGTTAACATATACGTTACTTGCCAACTCAAAGTACGAATAAAGATCGCAAGTTGGAAATCCACAGCTCTTCGGGTATGCTTCTATCTGTCTTTGAAATATAAACCTTATATTAGCTATGAATAAAGGCTCATCAAGATTATTACTGATTCAGATACAACTTTGCGAAAATGGGTCAACATTCATTGGCTATTGATGCCTTACACAACTTGCAAGTAAGTCGTATTTTGAGGAAAGATAATTAATTGGGGGTGACCATTAAATGAAGTGAATAGTTAGTGAACAACTCTTGTTTCTGTTTCAAGTGGCTTACAACTCTAAACAGGACTGTAAAGTAAATATTGGGTGCATTATGTCAGCCTCCGTAGCCAAGGTTGGCAGTGACCCTGCCTACGAAGCTAGAGGTTCCGAATTTATTCACCACAAATAATCGTTTTTGGTCATGGCATGGCTATGTATTTAAGTATCTATATGTCTTCATCAGCTCCGCAAGCTTTAGGTAATTGAGCTTATATATAAATACCGGACTGGGTCGATTTGTATAGGATATGTCAAGATATTTATTTATAAATACAATTGCATTAAACAACCTCAATAGATTGCTTGAACGTCAAAATTGTGTGGCGACTTTTAAGTATTTTATGGCACTTTATACATTTCATGCATTATTTCTTCATATAGCTTATAGTGTGGTAACGATATCTGTTAAAAGCATACCCGCGAGGAAGGCGCATGATAAATAAAAAAAATGGAGGTAATGGAAGTTAATAAACTCTTAAACGATTTTTGGTTTGATCGACGTGCCTCTTAATAAAAGCTACGCTGGCATCCAAAAAGCTCGGGGTGCTCAATAAAGCGAGGGGATACTTTACTCCGGGGCAAAGACTTCTGTTATATAAGTCGCAAGTCAGACCCCATATGGAGTATTGCTGTCACCTCTGGGCAGGAGCACCTGTATACCAGCTTGCACCCTTTGACTCGGTTCAGAGACGAGCTGTCCGAATAGTCGACGATCCCAGACTCACAGGCGGTATTGAACCCTTAAGTCTAAGGAGAGACTTCGCCTCCTTATGTGTGTTCTATCGTCTGTACAATGGGTTGTGCTCTGAAGAACTGTTCGACATGATGCCAACGTCCACTTTTCATCATCGCACCGCTCGCCACCGACTGGGCGCTCATCCTCACACCTTGCAACCTAAATGGTCGCGCACCGTGCGGTTTCAGAGGAACTTCCTCCCGCGGACGGTCCGTCTGTGGAATGAGCTCCCTGCCGAGGTTTTCCCGTTGGACTACAGTATGGGGTTCTTCAAAAGAGGAGTGTACAAGTTCTTATTGGGTCGGCAACGCGCATGTGACACCCCTGGGGTTGCAAGCGCCCATAGGCTACGGTGACTGCTTTCCATCAGGCGGGCCGTATGCTTGTTTGCCACCGACGTGGTATAAAAAAAAAAAAATTACAGTTTTCGCCCCCATGCTAAACTTATCAAACTGCATTTTTTGGGTTTGGAATGTCAATTTTACTTTTACAAGTCGAAGTCAAAATAACGACGTGCAAAAACAGATTGGTAAGTACAGTATAGGGGAGACGATATCGTAAATAATACACTAGAACTCCAGCCTTAATCAACATAACTGGAATGACCCTTGTTGGCTCCACTTCGTCAGAACAATGAGAGCTAGTTAGAGCGCGGGATAAAGTTGATGAAATGCTAGGACACGATCCTATTTCAGAACATACTGTGTAGCTTACGCTAAAGAAATAAACTTGATTAACTGAAACAATGCATTTAAATTGTATCTGCAACTACATACATACGTTTGTATAAAATAAATCACACACACACATCACATCGACAGCCTGTAAAAGTCGATTGCTAGAAAAATGCCTCTTCTCAAGGTGCATGCAGACCAAAAGAGCATTCGCTGTTCTATCCCCCACTCTACGAAATCAACGAATCACGTTTCGTGTAACGATCGAATTTCGTAGAGTGGGGGGATAGAACACCGAATGCTTTTTTGATCTGCATGCACCTTAACGGCCCGGCCACGACATTGGTCTAAGGCGACCAGCAGCGAGCGAATCCATGAGTTGGAGCGGGATGCCGATGTGGGTACGAGAGGGAGCACCATACGTTTTCCGCTAAGCCGGTCGCCTTAGACCGATGTCGTGGCCGCGGCGTAAGCGTGTTGGATCATAGTAGTGTGTTCACTTGTCCACTATGATCACGCTGTTGCACACCATCAACATTCAATAACAGAATGGTCATTGACAATTCAATCTACGAAACCCACAGGAAGAGGGGCGGTGACAAATGTATTTTTACTACCGTCAGTCCGTCACCACGTGGCGAATCAAATTATAACACGATTTATGAAGACGTACACAAAATTAGGACTTAAAATATCTAACCAACATTGAAGAACCAATATATTGATTGAAACTTTCACGATTATTACTCATGTTTTAAAATATGATGTAACCAAGTAAAGTAGGATTTACCTTCTCTGGGTGCCGAGCCAAGAAGATGCCAATCACTATTACACACTACATTACACTTATTCGCAAACGAAACGCAATTGTCTTTATCACACAAATAAGAAACAGTGATAAAGATAGAAAACTACTTTTTGAATTGTAAGCATTTAACGAGTTTGACTCTAAGTAGAAAATATCGAAGGTAATAAAGGTTATTTCAATCAACTATCTCCTTTACTCCAATCTAAGGGGAATGAGAGTGACAGAAACAGTTCCTAACATACGTTTTTTTATGTTCACGGTACGCACGTTGTGCAAACATTAGCGTCACGAGTTCTAAACTCAATTACGTATGTTGTAACGATCAACAGACGGCTCGTGTCCTTACTATGAGCTCTACAGGGTGATTTTTTATTCGCCGTTCAAATTTTAGAGGGTTTGTTCTGAGGTCATATTAATGAACTTTTACTATGGGACCGACTTTTGATTCCAGATAAAAAAGTGACGTTCCACACATTTGCAGCGCCTGCCAATATCCCAGGATTTGTATGGAACATCAGATTTCTTTCTCGAATCGGATGTCGGTCCTGAAGTAAAAGTTCATCAATATGACCTCAGAATTCACCCTCTAAGAATTGGCCGGTGAATTAAAAATGACCCATCATTATCTATCATTGCATGACATACAAAGCGCACGGCGAGTGCACCTACATGAGCTTTGACTGTATGAATACCAATAGTTACGTGTTTTCAATCGACACGACTTACGAATTCCTTTGCACACGTTTACCGTTCGACATTTTTCAGTACAGGCCTAATAACGCGAAAATCGAAATCTGCAAGTTTCGAGGGTTTGTCTCTCTCAGTCTGATGACGCCTTCATTAGAGTGATTATAGAAAAAACACCGAAATTAACGAATCTCGATTTTCGCAGTAGGAAGACAGATGGTCCTCCTTTCAACCTGATATAAATGAACCACTTCGTGCACTAGCGGAGCGCAAAAGGACTAATTGTACTAAAAATACTTTTTGTACATACGTCTCTTACTCTCGTATTTAAACGCACAATACGTTCTCAATGTAGTTCATGCTGCTAACTCATGGTAAGGATAGGGGGCAAGACTGGAATTAGTTCGGGACCCGAATGTGTGTTATTATAATTACTAATATAATAACAAGTTTTGTTATGTCAGCGGTTGTTTTGTACAGCTTGGATATTATTTTTGGGCAGCGTGATTGCGATCGGAGTTCAACGGAATTTTGTATAATTTTTGCTTACTGTAAATTATATTATGCATGTCTTTAAATATTGTTAAGGCCCATTTAAAAATAGGTACGTTTTAGATTTTGTAAGCCCGAGAAAAAATAGTTGATAATGATGAAATTCCTTGAATCAGATAGAGTTTTCAGCTTCATATATTTAATTAAACAAGCTGTCTACCCTATTTTATTATATTATTATTAAATTAGTAAAAAAAATATAGTAACATAGTAATGAATTTAGGTAACTGTTGATGTTTCCAAGGACCGTGGACGATTTTATGCATCGAATTTTAGAATAACTCCCTACGCAACTTAGGGATTATTAGTAGGTAAAACATAAATTGTAACATGGATTTGAACTAAGAGTCCAACTCAGAATAGACAAGACTGCAGCCGTTTATTTTCCGTGTATGATTCATGGTGTAGTAAGTACACTTCATGGTGCTTATTGCCCTGGGTGGTATTTTACATTTATTACAATAGATACTCCAGTTCTCATATAATATAGTGAGGAATAAATTCTATTTCGAATTTCCTCACCTGCATATTCATTTCATTTTCTTAAATTTCACTTTTGGCGCGGTGTTGCATTATGCATTTCACTAACGAGCGCGTGCTGCGCCAGCCATGTACCTTATATTTGAATTGAACATTTTAAACTGCGAAATCTAGGATTTTACTTTGTATTTTTATCGAAAAATTATTTACATGACATGAGTTACGTAGGTTATCTGCAGAACGATTTTAATCTATAGTTTTTTTAGCATTGAAAAGAATATAAACAATCGTAGCATAGGTACATTTTTATTGATAAATACTTTCGAAATAAAAAATAAATAAATGAAAAAAGTGGTACCTATAGTAAATATATATGTTACAATATGATCAACCACGCGAATAATAACCGCGGTATGACGCCAGGGTCGCGTTTTATAAAGTTACATTTTACAATTTCGCTGTTTGCCTCTCTAACGCACGCACATATTGGCTAGAAAGAGAGGCAAATAGCAAAATTGTAAATTGTAACTTTATAAAACGCGTCCCTGTAAGAACACATTTATTTTGTCACCGCCCTAACTGACCCCTTTATTCATAAACGTCTCCCAACTTAACAAGCCGCTAAGTATTGTTTGTCCCTTTCGGCCATATGTGTTACTGACTATTTTATATACCTATAGTAAATTGATTCTCCAGCTACCGTCAAAAACCAAAAACCAAGAGCTGGAGGACATCATTTCTGAGCCCAACATCATTGGCGAGATTAAACCTGCAAGGCTTTGCTGGCTCGGACATGTGTTTAGGATGCTAGTTGGTAGGGCAGTGAAACAAGCATCCTAGGAAGACCCAGTGAACGCAGACCGGTTGGTAGACCAAGATATCGATGGAAAGACGAGGTGGAGAAGGACCTACGAGCCCTGAATGCAGAGAACTGGGCGGAGATCGCACAGAACCGGGCGCATTGGCGCCAACTCGTATCGGAGGCCAAGATCCACTTTGGGTCGCTGAGCCAGAGGAGTAAGTAAGAAAGTAAGTATAGTAAATTGATGATAGCCTAATAGCAAAGTATAGGAGATTGTCATAGTGAACACGATAACACTTCCGCGATCAGCAATCCGCTTGCTCAGCGAGGTGCTAACGGGGATTTACAATTTTTTTAGTGGATTGGGTTAGGCTGATGGTGATGTGATAATAAAATACGGTCTTTTACATTCTTACGCTTTTAAAATGTATGTTAACTATTTCTTAAAAATATGTTTCCAAATAAATTAAAAAAAAATACTAGTGAAAAGGGCTTTCCTTCCAATGCCAAAGAAAATGAATTATATGTACAGGGTCTATTTAATATACTGATTTTTTTCTTGATATTGTTTATTTAATATGTAAAAATATAAAATAGGTCACAAACAGTACCTACTGAAAGTACTAGTCAAATAACCCGCCTCGTATCATCCCTGGCGCAAGTGTGTCCATCACGCTTGCGGCATTGCCAAGCTTAATCGCGATTGACAGTAGTTAATCATCATCATCATCATATTAGGCGAAAGACGTACACTGCTGAACAAAGGCCTTCCCCAAAATTACCACAAGGACCCGGTCCTGTGCCAACCGCATCCAGCGGACTTCTGCGACCTTCACCAGGTCATCAGTAGTCCACCTTGTATGTGGAGGGCCTACCCACGCTGCGCCTTCCGGTACGTGGCCGCCACTCGAGAACCTTCCCGCCCCAACGGCCATCGGTTCTACAGTAGTTAATATCAATTTTAAAATATTGGTTGTAAATAGCGTTTCGTATTGTAGAATTTGAGCTTACAGAATTTCAATATTGTTTTCTCAATTTTATTTAACATTATCTGTTTAGCCGTTTTTGAGAAGGCTTCGCTTCACTGCCTTCACTATACCGGTTTTATTTTGTAAGTAATTGTGCAGGGAAAATTTATATATACATATTTTAGCCTATATAATGTCCCACTGCTGGGCACAGGCCTCCTCTCATATATGAGAGGGATTGGCCTATAGTCCCCTTGCTGGCCCAAAGCGGGTTGGGAACTTCAAATACACCTTTGAATTTGTTCGCGGATGTATGCAGGTTTCCTCATGATGTTTTCCTTCACCAAAAGCTAATGGTAAAATATCATCTGATATTCCGTACATAAGTTTCGAAAAAGCTCATTGGTACGAGCCTGGATTTGAACCCATGACCTCCAGTTTGAAAATCAAACGTCAAAACCATTGAGCCACCACCGCTTTTTTGGGCAGAGAAAATTTATAGTAATAAAATAAAACCTCCTTTTGAGATGCTTTTACCTACTCTAACGCTGGTTTTGTGTCGCTGTTATTTCTATTCACAGTTAATGTGTTTAGTGCGAATGATTAAATGGTAAAGCTCTTAGTATGTAATGTAATAAAATTCATTTGGTGAACAGCGCTGGCCGTAAGTAGTTTTGGACCAACTAAAAGCTTTCCGGGTGAGACCCTTGAATGCTAGAAACGTGAACCATTCATTTGGGAGAAATTGAATTATACTTTTCTTTGAAATTAGTTTCAAGAATATGTGGAAACACGGGCCGCTAGTTTTCAATAATTTGTGTTAAATATTCAAAACTTACGTTCCTATTCTGGATGAAAATAAATTAGGACACGATGTATTTCCCTTCACTTTATCAAATGTTTGAAGAACTAATTAGTTTTCCAGCATAACGATTACAGTTTAAAGTCAACCCAAAGGTTAATTTAAAGGAATAAGTTTGCTTTTGTACTTTTCTGTCCTACAAAAGCTGAAGAAGTAAACTAACGTGAGACTCAAACATATTAAAATATTATCGAAACGGATTACTCACGTGTAGTCGATGATTGGTCGATTTGTTTTGGCCCATTACGAGGGTCCTCACCCGGAGCTCCCTCGGCCAAAACCCGACGCGTACTGCGGGCCTGCTAATATTTTATAAAATCATCGTTAGATAAGTTGACATCAAATTTCAATACTTCTGATAGATTACAAAATAGACACCAAATTTAAACCAGCAAATCACCTGTCGAACCATGCAACAATAAAATAAGCAGAATATAATTAATACTTTTTCACCTCAGCAGCTCGAAAAGACTTCTTTTGATTCGCGAAATCAGTGAGCAAAGTGCGATTTTGCTCACTGAGTGAATGTTGTTTTCCATGACGTTTAGACTTCAACTTTTTCTTTTGTTTCTTTCACTTGTTAGTAAAAAGACAGAGATGAAAAATGTTACGTTATAAATTTACATAATATGCATTTTTTTTTTCGTTCATGGCATCCTAGCGTATTCAGCCAGTTGTATTAGACGACGCGTTTTATCGGACCCGATTCCTTGTATCCGAACGGCATATGGCCCCTACCACCAAGCATACATAACATTGGCGTCCGTCATTCCACCTCTCTATCGCTCTTATATATAAGTGTGACAGAGAGAAAGACAGCCGTTTTAAAACGGACGGATATCGTGGTACTAGGCGAGTCGGAATCGCGTTCAGAAATTCGACACGAGTTCATTTCTAAATAATTATAACTGTTTTATAAAATTTTATGAGCTTTCATTTTTTTAGTAGTTATAATTATGTACTTTCTGTTACAAACATAATGGTAAAACAAAAACAAAAAATAACGGGATGGCACGTATAAATGTTTAATAACATATTTTCCTTTTCTCCATGCTGAGGTGAAAAGTTGTATGTACAACTTGAGAGCAAAGTTATTTGAATCTTCGAGTCGTTCGTGTCTTTCGAGTCTCTCGCTACGCTCAAGACTCAAAACTGACACTCGCATCAAATACGTACTTTGCTCTCATGTTGTACAAATAACTATTTATGAAGCGAGGATGCGGGTGGCGCAGGACCGGTCATTGTGGCAATCTTTGGGCAGGCCTCCCCCAAAGACTGTTCAGCAGTGGACGTCTTTCGGCTGATATGATAATGATGATGCGAGGATTACACATGAAATAAAACTATGAAAACGGATAAACTCGCGTATATTAATTAATTTTAACTTCATTCCGACGTTTCGAACACTTTACAGGGTTCGAGGTCTGCGGGCGACTGTTTATCCGTTTTCATAGTTTTATTTCAGAATATAATTATAATAAGGCGTTTAGCGTAACTTGTTTTGAATGTGATTTATTTAACTATGGAACTAAAGTTATTTAACTAGGAGTCCGCTGGATGCGGGTGGCGCAGGACCGGTCATTGTAATCTTTGGAGGAGGCCTATGTTCAGCAATTAGACGTCTTTCGGCTGATATGATGATGATGAACTAAAGCTCATTCACCAACCAAGTGAAACATATTTCCTGGCAAAATAAACTAATTTAAAACGTGTTGCTTAAAATGTTAAAAAGTCTCTTATTTTAACGAAACCAATTTTATTTATAAAACATACTGACGGTTTGAATTCACTGACGAATACAGAGCACACAAGGGAATGACACTCCCATAAAATGAAAATACGTTAATAACTTATTTTACGAAGCGCAGTGTGTTACATCATCATCATAATAATTATTAGGCTATTTGAAAATAGTTGACTAGAATAAAATAAATGTGTCAGTATTAGGCTATTTGAAAATAGTTGACAAGAATAAAATAAATGTGTCAGTACACACGGTAAGGTGCCTTGTCACTGTGATTAAAGTGAACAGAATGGCGATTATGGGTACTTACCTCACACACATAGGTAATGGGAGACGCTTATAATATGTCCAGTAGTAGATTGTATAAGTATAGTCACTTATTCCTTATAAGTACTTGTAGCAACTATAAGCGACGCTTTTTTTGAAAATTATTTTATCAATCTGAACTCATTGTTTACAATAGGTATGAAAATATTAGTTTACATTCAAATAAAAAAGTAAGCGTCAACTCAAAGGGATGTCGGATCAAATCAACATTCAAACAGTTACGAATTTAGATTTTGTCTGTAAAATGCGAGTTACAAACGAGATAAAGCCACGCCTTCCCGTTGTATTGTAAGTTGTAACTCTCAGTTTCAGAACAGAGTTGTTATTCCTATTGGTTTTGAAATACTCGCCTCCAGGGAATATACTCGATAACAAAAACGTGACTTATTTAGAGATGACATTAGGGTTACCAACTGTCTATATTTTCAAAGGGAATTATTTTAAATATTAGATGTCATATAACAAAGAAAATCGACCAAGATCACCTAACGTCCGAGGTGGGGATCGAACATACGTACTCAGCTTTCGCGGCTGATGCCTGTACCCCTCGGCCTTAGCAACCACCGGTCAATTGTCTCGGGTATATGCAATCCCTTACAAGGCTAGGCGTCTTTGACCATTCTCTAAGGGCAAGCAATACATGCCTGCACCGCCTATTAGAATACTATACAGTTTTCTAGAATAGCTAGAGAGAGCTGGTGCTGCCATCTATTATTTTATTTATAAACAAACTACAATTGGGTACACATAAAAATAAATTTAAAAATATAACTGAACTAAAACTATGTAGATCAAATCTAAAACAAAACTAAATAAAATCTAAAATAGGTCCCTGCGGCGTGGTACCCAGGACGCTGGCAGCATGTCCTCGCTGGATTACCAAGCTAATGCGTTGAGCGAGGAAGCTGCCAGCCTATATTATTATCAAATTTCAATATTCTGACTTATGTATTGATTTAAGCTTTCATGATTTTCACTGATATTTTAACGACAAACGGGTCCATTATGTTTAACTCATTCGCGGACACACTGGCCAAAGGAAACAAATGACTACGCGACGGCTACAGCCGTACTGTCCGGGAACGTGTTAATATTGTCCTAAGGTTTAGATCTATCACAAACCATCATTTAATGAGAATCAACGGGCAAGCACCAGAATTGCGTTAAGAGTAATCTGATTACTAACTGTTAATTTCATTTTTGGAATCTTGATTACAAATTACACAGGAAACAGTAATCAATTTACTTTTTTCCCAACTCTGGCAATAATAAATAAATACGTTTATTATCATGGGACAATTTTATGCAAATCGGGCCCTAGTAGATAATAACAATTAAAACGGTGCACGGTGTACATATTTAAATGAGATCATTGCAGTTACGTTTTAGAATACATAGGTACCTATAATGTGCCACCTTACATGAATTATATATAATTAATTCATTCTTGCTTTAGCGGTATGGATAATAGTACAATATATTACATTCAACGATGTAATTGTGAAATCCACATTATAATATATATGTGAGTTAGCTTTATTTTAGATATTTTTTTTATTTTATACTCTTGTATTGTAAGAGCTCTAAATACTATCCCATATAATTATTAGCAATTTACAAATCATACATTACTAAATGTAATATGTAGTTTAACTGGTACGAACTCCATGGCTTTTACCGGTTCGCAAATTCTAGTTCATTTGCAAAAACAATAGCAATAGCAATCAAGAACTTTGTTCCAATCTATGAGCGTCCCTAAAATTATTTACCTTTCATTCGTCTCACTAAATGAGTAGGTTTATTGGATTACGTCCAGAACGCTTGGGCCTTAATTGGGGCTTTCCGACAAATAACTTTTCTGTTTTCTCAAACTCGGACAGCCATTAAATATTGCTCCTAATTAAATTGCCGGCTAAATGAGCGGGATGTGTTTGCATTGCTTGATTTTCCGTGATATGTTTTTTTAGGCCTGAATTTCTAAATGGCCTAGCTCGTACGGATGATGATATAGTATATCCTGTATAATATGTATGTTTCATCCGTCACTGAAATCCTCATACGTCCCATTCATTAACTACATTACGGTAACTTTTATAGTACAAATCCCGAAACCACGAAAAAAACGCTTCCATACAAAATATGAAGATAACACAGCAAAAATGCGTGAATCAGTAATTTTTTTGTAAACCCACTCAATCGCTTCATACAATTATTGTAGTGGCGAGCTGTCAATCTCATTTGTATATAAAATAAGAGTGGTTGTCAAATACAAAGCAAGTGAGTGGTTATGAATTCGGAATTGGTCCCAAAATAAAAGTTGCTCAGTACACCTTACACCTGCATATGAGGCGTCTGAGACCAGTCGGTAAATTGATCTGTATATAAGTTGTATTTAATTGCGGGGTAACATGAGCCTTCCAGAGCGCAGAAAACACAGATTATGATTATATATAAATAAGAAAAATATCTTTGATTTTTGACAAACCATCATTTTTGGTAGAAATAAGCTAAAAGAATAATGTGACCTAATATCAAATTGCATTTTTTTTAATACCGTAAAACCATCTAACTATAGTCCAAACGTTCCCAACAATGGTCCAAAACTTTATCGAATAACAAACATTAGGTATCATTGTTAGGTATATTAATCGTGCTATTCATTGGCAAACACTTTGACAAATCTAAAAACAACATTGGAACTGGCCTACTACCGCGAAATTTTTCGTAAATTTCGAGGATTTTTCTCCGTCACTCAAACGAAGGCGTCATGAGAGTGAGAGAGACAAATCCTGGGCCGCTGATGCTTGCTTCAAATTGTGGACCATAGTTGCAGTATTGGACCATAGTTGGGTGGTTTTACGGTACCCGATTTTATTGAGACCAAAATGGTGGTAGTGACAGTGTACACAGATTTGAACTAAATATAGGAAGATTGTTTATTGTTAACTGACTGAGTGATTGAATTATGCGACTGTCTAAGAAATGGTCTACATCCTGTGGCAATAAACAATGACTGACATGGAACGATGCCACTACGTTCTAATTTCTTGAAGGATTGCTAAACAAGCAGGCCCCAATTTCACCACCTTGATAAGTGCTAAAATTGTAAATTTACTGTTTCTCCAATTGGGGGCGTCTATAGGCTACAGTTACCGATTACCATCGGAAGGGCGGTGCGTTTGTTTGCCACCAACATAAAATGTAGTGCAGGAAGTTTAATAAATCAGCAGTAAATAACTACTCTCTTGCGTAGCAAGATTACAATTGTCACAAAAAATACAACAATTGTAGCGATATTCCGACATAAGCCGAACCTCATGTCAAGATTTAATGAAAATTGTACTAAACTTTGTGACAATTGTCACGGGTTTCGGAAAAAACTAGTAGTTATAAAATATACAGGGTGTTTGGTTAGCGGTGTCGGAGCTTTTAAGGGCTTAAACTACAATCAATTTCATCGATAAATTACCATACAATTTTTTATTGTGCCTACAATAATTAAATGGCGTCCATTTTAAAATTTCAAACAGACGAATACGGGCGCACGTAATATTTCTGGAATTATACGTTTGTTATCGGTCCTATCCTTGCAAAGCAAACTAATTAAGCTAATCATTTGACTCGACTATTTGAACAACAAAGCAAAAAAAAATTTTAAAATTAAAAATAGTAAAAAATTCACCTTAATTTTTCAATTAATTTAATTTTCCATGAAAACTAGGTCGCTAAGATAGGTTTTTGGTGTTGTTATTTATTAGTACAGTATATTAGCTAAAAACTAACACCATAATTACAGTTATACTTTAAGTACTTTAGGAATTAGAAGTGCTCAAACATGCACTGGATGGATGGAAGGCGGCCACTTCACTAGTCAGTACACTGCTGACATTCATTTGTTTATGGATTTTGCATCGAGAACGCTAAATGCAGCGGTTTTGGTGTATGTTTGGGCACTTGTAATTCCTAAAGTACTTAAGGTATAACTGTAATTATGGTAGCTAACATACTGTACTAATAAATAACAACACCAAAACCCTATCTTAACGACCTAGTTTTCATGCAAATTTAAATTAATTGAAAAATTAAGGTTCCAGAAATATCACGTGCGCCCGTATTCGTCTGTTTGAAGTTTTAAAATGGCTGCCATTTAATTATCGTTGGCACAAAAAAAAAATTGTATGGTAATTTATCGATAAAATTGATTGTAGTTTAAGCCCTTAAAAGCTCCGACACCGCTAACCAAACACCCTGTATAACGATATAAAAACGTTGTTAGTAATAATTTTATGTTGGTGGCAAACAAGCACATGAACCCGTCCGATAGTAAGCGGGAGCCGCAGCCTACGGAGGCCTGTGACGTCAGTAACAGTGATATTTTACAATTGTCACTCTTGTAATTATGGTGAAATACGAGTAGGCCACAGGCCGACCATTGGGCTATGATCTCTTACTAACACAAACGGCCATCAATAGTTATTTGTTATACAAGGGTGCAAAGTTGTATTTTACCCGCGAGTATGAAATTGAAACACGAGCAAGCGAAAGGATCCTACAGTTGAACCACGAGCGAAGCGAGTGGTTCTAAAATAGAATCCTGAGCGCAGCGAGTGTTTTAACATACGAGAAGTAAAATACATTTGCACCCGTGTGTAACACAAAACTTTTCCCCTCACTATAGCGAGGAAACTCAAAAAAGGTAATTATTTGTTCACATTACAATCATCATCGGGTTAGTGATAGTAATTTTTCAAATGCATCATGTATTTAATGCAAGATTTTGTCACAGTAAACTTAGCACGAAAAAGTAAACGCAGCACGATTTTAACACATTCCTGTAGTTGCACACCAACGCCAATGCATTATTAAATCATTCTCATTAATTATTTTTACAAAATTATAACAGAACACCCTGAAAGATGTTTAGTTTACTATTTTTATGCGTGTTCGAGTCGGTAAATAAAGATTAAATTCTTTGACAATGTTGACGTTGACATTTTCTGCGTTTTGTGATTGCATCTCATAAAGTTAGAATCCGCGCTAGCGCTTAATAGAGAAAGGAAGCGTGTGAAAGGGAAGCCACCAGTCATATGACTTTTACACGAGTGCAAAAGAGATAGAAAACAATCCCAAAAGCGTACCCACTTTTGAAGTGACATATCAGCCGTATCAGCCTTCTCGACGGAGACTGTTATTTAAAAATGATTTTATATTTAATTCTAGTAAGAAGTCAATTTAGACAAATAATTAAACCGATATGGTATCGTGTAGTGTAAAGGATTGCCCTATTACCCACCGAAGAAATGACGGCAAACACTTGTTTCGTAGGTAAATCTGATTTGCCGGTTGATTGTTTTCAAACGATATTTTGTCGATTTAGTAGCATAAATCGTGTAAGTTATCACTTTCTAGCATTAATTGTTAGTTATCCTATCACTGTGCGCTAATAATTTGTCACAACAGTTAATATTAAAGGATATTTTGTGTAAAAATATAAATGGTCACGCTACGCTAGAGCTTGACTAAACGTTGAACTACCAATATCGATATTCGTTCGATAAACATACCTAATCAGTCTATTACATTACAATGCCGTCATATTCCCAGATTTTGAGTACGAACGTGTATTTAATAAACTTGAAGGACCTTACTATGTTTTGTGAGATTTTTTTGATACTATACGATTTTTATTATTTCTGTTAAATTTAAGGGATACGCCAGACACTAAGTTCACACACGTTTGCAATTTGTAATTCGACACCCTCAATTCACATTGTCCTATAAAACTTATAGCAAAAAACGAAGATAAAAAATACCATGTTGTCGATAAAACAGTTAAACATCGATAGATAATTGCTCTGTTGTAATAGGCAACCCTATTCCTGACCACACATAGACAAATTTACGCACACACTTGCGTTTCGTTTTTGGTTATGCTTTTAATCGTTGTCGATCATTCTTTGACATCTTAGTTCTGTGTTGCATCTAGTCATCTTATCATCATTCACTAAAACAATTGTTACTTATGGCATTTTAGGATTTATGTTAAAATCATCATGTTATATAAAGGTTTGTATTTTACACTAAATTCTCAAACAAACTATTTAATTATCATTAATATGAAACAATTTCCATGAGCATTTTACCTACGTTTTGTTATTCCAAAACCAAGGTCATTACTTTGCCACACAAGTGAATAATATGCGTTTTTACACGTTCGTATTAAAGGATAAACGAGCACTTTACGAGCTAGTGAGGGGAAAAATAATATGTTATGAACAAAGTGACAGCTTTCGTAATTGTTAATTGTAAAATGTGATTTTTGTACAGTGTGTTACCATGACCGTAGTATTTAAGAAAATTGACAATAATACGCATTATTAGCAATCGTTTTCAAGTATTAATAGTTGACAAATAAATACTGAAATTAAACTGTGCTTTAATGGTACATTTCGTTGCAAGTGCAAAAAAAATGTTTTTCGACGAGGGTGAAAGTTGGAGCCCGAGTGAAACGAGGGCGACAATCACCCGAGTTAAAAAGAAGTTTTACACGTGTATCGAACGACTTTTTTCATAACAAGTGCCTTAAAAAGAGAAATTTACGCACGCAAAGCGTGCTCAAAGTTTACTTTTCCGCACTAGATAGGAAAATTTTATTTCCTTCGAACGATCAATGTAGAGCGTATATTGCTTAGTTGTCAAACACTGTGAGTGTCTGCTATCTGTCAATGTCGAACGCTAATTAACGATTCATTTTGAACTACATTGCTTCTCACTAAACTTTTCTTAGAAAGTTAAATAATTTTAAATATTGAGATTTTAATTAAAACAAAGGTTCGATTCAGAAACTGCATCCCATTGCTCTGCTTAAAGAAGCCTGGATGATGGTAACACACTGTATAGTTTTCCTGTTATTATTAGATTTTCGCGTCCACAAAGACGTCACACGATGGAATCATTCCCGCCTTTACGTTAGTTCTTATAATAGAAACAAAATCGAAAAAAAAATGCGTATAACATTTTTTGTCAAATAAAGTATATTTAGATTTATTGTAAAAATATATACTACCTTTATTTTATGGTCATATTTTATTTTAAAAATATTTATAGTACATGTGGAAATGTTTTTAACATCAGATTGTATTGAAATTTCCTTAATTATCCACCCAACCCAAGAAACATAGAACTTTATTGTCAGATGACTCCGTAGATATAAAAATAGCAAGTCTTGATTAAAAAACTCATATTACCATACATTTTAGGTGTTCCTAACCACCACCAATCTAACGACAATTTTTTTTTTTTTGGGTTTAATTATAAATTCAGGGAAATGTTAACACAACCTGATAAAAAGTCTGTCTACACAATAAATATTTTGAAAAAATATTTAAAATTAGCACGTCCGTATTATTTTCTACGAAAAATTCCACTTGACCCGTATTCATTGACCGCAAGTGTATTTCCCAGGGGATTGCTTTATTTTTAATAAAAGAAATAGCAGTTTATGACAGAAACTGTACATTTATGAGTTAGTTTGTTTACTAGATAAGGATGAATTGGCTGTGAGTATAGTTTGATCCATTGTATTTTTTTTTTCAATTAGCTATTCACCATAAACTAATACTCCAAAGTCATACTCATAGTGTAACGAGTGTCCTGCTTAGTTGTCACACACTGCGAGTGGCTGCGGACTGTCATTGTCAAGCGCTAATTAACGATTCACTTTGAAGTACGTTGCTTTTTTCTTAGAAAATTTATTATGTTTAAATTCGAAATTTTAATCAAATAATGCTCATGGTTGTACCGTGTGGTGACGGCAGTAAGAATACATTTGTCACCACCCCAACTCGTAAAAGTCGACTAAAGGATTGAAGTGTCACTGACCATTATTCGATAAAAGATTGATGATGGGCAGCAGCGTCATCATAGTGGACACATTACTGCGATCGTCAATCCGCTTGCCCAGCGTGGCGATTATGGGCATTTACCTCCTAATGCGTCTATACGCATAGTTAATAGAAGAGGGTCTACGTCCAGCAGTGGACTATCATTGGCTGATAATGATAAAGAAAAAATGCTTACGGTTTGGCTAAAAATTAGCATCTCATTCCTCAGATTCAATAAAAACCTGCATAACGTTAACACACTGTATGACTTCCTTAGGCATGGTAACCATAACCGATTGCCTCTACGCCGCGGATAGGACAGAGATTGACAGCCTACTATGCTCTGTGTGCTTACCACAAATTGGCAACAAACGTTTACTTTACCGTTAAAAGTAGTCATCCATCACTCTCGCTCCAATATATCAGCGTGAGCGTGATAGACTGCTTTACGTATCGAGCAAACACTTTCGTATAGTGTAAACCATTCTTTTCAACTCATGGTACGGCTACTGAAGGTGCTAGCCAAAATAAATACTGCTACATAGCAAAATTGCTCGAGTGTGGACCCGGTTTTAGGATTTTGAGTATTAAAAAAAATTATGTGACTAAGATAATGTACCGTGAAACTAGCCAACATTGCTCGCTTTTTTCGGAAATGTTAAAATATCTAAAACAAAATTATTAAACCTTGTAAGTTTTTTCTGCTTAGCATGTTCATTGTGATCATACGCATCGGCTCACATGTAGAAAAAATTTTAGATCGTCATTTAGATCATTTTTTAGTCGTTTTAGAGGGCGGGCAAAGTAATGTCGTTTTTTGGCCAACATTGCCCACCTCAATGTAGTGCTTAGAAATAGCTCGGATGTCAATAATACTAAGATCACAGAAGCTTTTTGGGCAATTATATACCATTTCATGTTGATAACTCAGGGATAGGTATAAACAATTTTGAGTAAATTGGTTGGACAATGTTACCTACCCGTTTTCGCTCTCTTTCATACAAGGTCCACTTACTCAATTTGCAAATGCTAGGGTTGTCACTTTTAAGTAAATATCTTAACTTAAGATGTTTAACTTTTGTTCAAAGTATTAAAGTATACTAGTGTAGTAAAACAGTCCAGAAAAAATGTATTATTTATTTTAATACAATAATAATAAATACGTTTTGTGAATGGGACTCGCGATATATTATGTTGATATATCAGCCCACTAACGAAGCAGCAGACAACGAAACTCACAATTGAGAGTATAGTCATGGGTGCCGAACATTTGTAAACGTAAAATAAAATAACGGAGTTATAAAAACGTAATTTACTAAAAAAACATTACGTTCCGCTATTTTCATAAAGTGGTAAAACTAAAAGATGACAACCTTAGGCTTTTTTTCATGATGGCCAATGTTTTCAATGTCCGTTTGCTAAAGTACTGGATAAAATTGCCCAAAGCCATAAATTATTTTGTTACTTACCGTCAAATGCGCCAACATTGCCACCACGGGAAAGTTTGCCAGTAACGCAATTTTTTTACAAATCGGTTTGTGGGGTACATTTAATCAGAGTTCTGGCAACTCCACTATTTTTAGTAGAAACTAGGTTATATGGGTGGCAACACTGCGCATCATATTTGCAGCTAACGTCAAACAGTAGCTTGTTCCAACTCGTTGAGTGCAGTGCGTTATTTGGCGGGCAAATTCTTAGTGAAGTTTCAAGGTGAATTGTGCAAAATGGGGAAGACGCTGGTTGGTAAAACTCATGTCATGTAATAAAATAAGATGTGTAGATTGTTTTTCTGTTAATAAAGTTACTAAAAGCCTATTATTAACGGAGTTATTGTCTTAGAGAATGTTACCCAGCCATGTAGCAGCCCGTCATTGTAAACTTTGCCCATCGCCAAAAACGTCCTAGGGTTGTCACCTCGTTGTATTTACCAACCTTTACGAATAAAAGAGGTTATTGTTTTATAAACGAATATTTACATCGTACTTTTGTTTTTATTCTTCTTACACTACGAGTATTATCAACAGACTTTAATGTTAAAAGGAAAGTGTTCTCAAATCGTGTGTATTATTATCTCTCTTTGATCACGGGCCTATAAATCCCGGTCTTTTGATAGGCTTGCGCGGGGATACAAATCTAACACGTAGAGGCCCTTTGGAGAAATTTGCTGTGTTTTACACCTGCTGCAACCCATTCACGGGCACAAAAATAGATATCCGTGAACCGGTCTCAGCAGGCATATAGAGGCTATATTGGAGATTATATAGAAAAGACTAGTGGGTTATGGTGATGAAGGTCATGAAGGTTGGATGGATGATTGGTAGGAGGTAGTACTTACCTAAAATTATAGGTAAGAATTATTATACTTACATTAATTAGGTACGTTTCTTTTAATATATGAACAAGAGTTGATGTTGATTTATTTGAAATTTAACATGTTAATAATTGTTAATTGATATCAAGAATCTTTTTATTGTTTTAAATTACTCATAGTACCCAAGTATTCTTCTATTATTCAATATTAATAAAAAAATTATCATCATAAACTTTGTCTTATTTTACCTTAACGCTTTACACAAATTAACTCAAAAGTGACAACCCTAACACTTTTGAAATCTCAGGTGCCGTTTGTATGGGAAAGGGAAAAAACTGCCAGGTAACATTGCCCACTTGATTTATTCAAAAATTTACACAGTTATCGCGGAGCTGTTTACAGGAAACGGTAGGATTGCCCGTAAGCTAGGTGTGATTCTTGTTTCAAAGCTATACGAGCTATAGGTATTTAAGTGCAAAATCGACGTGGGCAATGTTGGCCAAAAGTCCGGATGACTTTACCCGCCCTCAAAACCGCAAAAAATATAAATAAAATGATGATTTAAAATTTTTTACGAGACACAGACAACTGCACTTGATCACAATATACCTGTTAAGCCAAAAAAAGT
>JALPQI010017414.1:0-21517 GCA_025490895.1 Thaumatotibia leucotreta | reverse complement strand
ATTTCAGGATTTATATTGAAACGCATTATCATTCTCAGAATAATTTGCACTGTAACTTAAGGTCTTACACCGTGTGGGGGTGGGAATGTATTTTTATAGCCGAAATCGGGGCAATTAGTTCCTAATCAATGATCTCTTAATTTTTGTATTAGTCAGACGACAGTCGTCTGACTAATACAAAAATAGTCACTATTACGGGGTATGTTGAAGTAGGTATATGTACTTACTTAACGAAACAATTCGGTTCTATTGCGTCGGAATATAACTAGTATCTAGACAGATTACCTGTATGGAGTCTTTCTTCATGGCCATGGGACGGTTGATGTTGTGGAGCTTGTAATAGAGGCCGCAGGCGTTGCATACGGTCTCGCCGTGCGCGTTGCGGCGCCACAGGGAGGTCATCGTCGTGTGGCAGTTGCTGCACGACAGCCCCGGCCTCTTCGTTCCCATCTGCGCATTCACATGCCCATGTTGTTATCTCACCACTACACAACAAATACTACAAAACTTATAATAGCTACCCTGTTTGTTGCTATCAAAAAGCTCGAACATATGATTTTATTCATAGTTCAAACTCCAGAAAAAAACATCCGATAGCTTTTAAAACTTTGGTAGTATCATAGGAGTATATTACTTCAAAAGATAAGAATACTGTTGCTTCCAAATCAAAGCTATGTTTTAGTTTTAGGTTCATGCGTGATGATTTTAATCTTGATGGGTAAAATGG
Organism: Thaumatotibia leucotreta; assembly: GCA_025490895.1. NCBI lineage: Eukaryota > Metazoa > Arthropoda > Insecta > Lepidoptera > Tortricidae > Thaumatotibia > Thaumatotibia leucotreta. The sequence goes on along the minus strand of JALPQI010017414.1, from coordinate 20,790 downwards.
CAGCAAAGTGTGTTAATAAGCCAATGCGAATGCGGGATAGGAAGCGGGGATGGATCGGATCGAGACTAGGGGAGGACGTACCCCTTTCTTCGTTTTGTAGTCAGAGGGGGGAGGGCCGGAGTGCGACGACGCACACAGCGGCGCAGGCGCGGGCATAGAGTGCGCGTGCGGCGACGCGACGCCGTTATACAGGAAGCCTTTGTAGAAATCCGCGCCCGGCGGGGTCCCCTCCGCGGCCACTGCAACTAATACAACTGTCACTACGAGTCGGGGAAGTGGACGCTCGACGGGGCGCGGATTTCTGACGGGCGTGGGACGATAGCGGTGGCGGTGTGAAGGGTAGCGAGGGCGAGTGTTAGCTATGTCGAGCGGAGGAATGTCTGCGTACGTCGTTGGCGGGCGCGGGCACGGCGTGCGCCGCGTGCCGCTGACGTACCAGCCGGCGGGGCTGCTTGGGCGGCCGGTTCATGCCGTTCATCTTGTTGTAGAGGCCGCACGCGTTGCACAAGTAGTGGCCGGTGCCGTCGCGACGCCACAGAGGCGTGTCGATGGCTCCGCAGTTCACGCACTCGCGCCCCTCCGTGAAAATCTCCGCCATCTCGACTGCGCCAACACACCGTACGTTAGCTCACCACACACCAATCCCTCACTCACTCAATTATATAACATATCCACGTCAGCCGAGCGTCCATTTTGAAATACTTTGCACAAGCAGTACTGATGGGATCAGTATTCCAAATCGGCATTTATCTTTAAACATGACCTAACTTTAGCCGTACACTGTCATATAAAATTGCGGCATGGATAATGGGGTCTTCAAAATAAGTTAGGTAGATACTTAATTATTAATCAAACTGTTGGGCACCTTATTAAATAAATAAAATGTGTTTGGAGTTATCGGCATTCTTTGAAAAACATATGAATCTGCAATAAGCAAATTGTAGATGTTCTCCGTCCTTGGCATTGACTTTTGTTCAAACCGATTCATTGATCGCGACAAATCGCTGAGTCGGCGCGGCGCGAGGCTGCGCGCGGCCGCAGGAGCACGTCGCGCCAAGGCCGCGCCTGCCTCAACGTGTGCGCGCGTGACTCCTCATATTATTCTTTTGAATGACATTTCATACTACTCTCTTACATGTATTATTATTTCTACTGACCGGAAGGCGTAACATGAACTTCCAGGAATAACATGAGGCTGATGTAGATCATAGGTATTAGTCTGCATTCAATTGGCCAGATTTCTGAAGGAGTCGGTCAGCGTCTCTTGTGACACGTTAGTATAGGTTTAAGGCTGTTTTTTGTATTTTATTAATTAGGTATCAATATTAGGCATCTAATTATTAATATTATGGCACAACTAATTAGGTACATAAAACATTTATTTCTAGACTATAATAGTGAAACAATTATTTAGTGACGGTTCCGGTACACTGTCAAAGTTCGGGTCAAGTGACAGTTTTTCTATAGAAATTTAATTAATTTTAATATAAAGAACTATAAGTTGTATTGATATCATAAAACATAGGGCTAATATAATGTAAACCTTTCTTTTCTTATTCTTAAAGCTTTCGTATGATGATGTAAAAAAAAATAATGACCCTGATGCTTGGGACGGACGGATACGGGACAAAGCATACGAAGCGGTAAGGGATACTGCAAATGTATGCACACCAGTAGGTAGTAGGTATTTTTTTTACCAACGGGTAGCAAATGGCATGCTCTTATTAAGGTTTTATGAACCGTTTGACGATTTGCTTCAAAAGTACAAAACTAGCCCCTTAAATATAGTAACTGTTGCTCTAGATTATACATCTACATATATGAAAAATTCCAAATTGTGTATAATAAATATGGCTTAGGTACTAATTAATAGATATAATAATATGTTCGCTATAGCTATGAAAAAAAAAGGTTTTTGCTGAATGATGCGAAGACCTATTATATATTTTATACACCAATAACTAGGGAAACTTGTACCATACTTTGGCTTTGTTATTTATTATAATTACTACTGATAGGTATAATTACTACCTACTATTCTACACGTGATGAAAAAATCTTACCAGCCTTAACACACAGACATTACCCGTTGGGATTCAATTACACGAGTGTGCAGGACACTGCTCTGGTCGCAGAGATTTTAACTGGAATGGGTTCTGGCGTTTCCAATTACTCATAATAGCGTTGGCAGTTGAGTGCTGGGCGAATGTGGTTGTCATTAGGCGTATTATGTTATTGAGTGGTGTAACGGGAACCCAGGCCATGTGCGTCGCCGCCCGGCTTGCGCTTGCGCTCATCAGCGTCGTTATGTCCCAAATCTTCATATTATACTATACTATTTCACAGCGCATTGACGTAACCTAATTTAGGTTAAATACCCAAACAGCCATATTTGTTCAAGTATCTATAATAAAAGGATTTTTTAAATAAAGTTACCGCACAAAAAAATAGACTCAGTGACCAGGCTTTAAATAAAATCACACTTCATGTCGTTACATTATGTGTAGCTAGTTGAAGTCGAACAAAGGTGTCGGTAAGTGCATTGTCAGCCGTGGCGCGTGCGGGTTGCGTCATAGTTTAAGTATGCAACGAACATCATTAAGGGAGCTTTCTTTTCGTAAATCCCTAAGAAGGAATATTATGAGTAATCCGGACCGCACGTCCCGGCACAGATAAGAAGTGCAACACATTTGAGACATTTCGGTATTAGTAAGCAAATATGCGGAGACGAAGTGTAGATATGGTGTTCCAGTTTGTTCTGTCGCGGCTGCTCTGTTTGCAGCGCCGGGCTCTGGCTGGCTTGCGCCGCTGGCCGGCCGGACGCGGCGCGATGTTTGCGCGCGGCACGTGCCTTATCCGATACCATTTACGGAATGCGATTTTAATGCGCTTAAAAGGGAACGACTTTATTTTAAAAGGAGACATCGTTTTTTGTCGGGACCTATGCAAACACGCGGCTCGTTCGTTACTTGTCTGATGCAACGTACACGTAGCTTTGTTTTCATTTATTTTTCTAAACGTAGGTCCTTTGTTTCGTTTGACTTGATGAAACAACCCTATTGCTACAGCACTGTGTAGATTTTTAAATCCATACATTTAAGTAGATAATGTTAAGTAACTGGGATTTATGGATATTGAATTCATTCGAGATTTGACTATACACTTTTTTGCTCAATAACTATGAGATTTCAAGTAGCTACTTGGTTATTCTTCGTGGACTGGGTTTTTCGATATTTGAACTGAACTAATTTAACTTAACCTCGTGGTGATAAATATGAGCTCAAACCATAAATATGTACGAACCTAATAGCATTAGTGCTGACTGCCTCATATATAATTAGAAGAAAACTTACTACGACTTCATAATCGATGGTAATTACACTTTCTAACGGCAAAACAAAAACCCGAGAAAGGATCACTCTAAATTTAAAGTTTTAAGTGCCGCTCGTCAAAACTTTTATGTTGGGAAAAAAAAGTGTGTGGGTTCCATTCGCAAAAAGTAGCGTTTTAGGAAGTTTGTACGTATTTATACTCACTAGTCTCACTACCTACATCACCAGAACTAACTAAAATTGAATATTTAAATATATGATTCAAGCTAATTCTAAATTAGTGTGAAAAAGTAGCAGTAGTAGCTGTAGATTGTTAAATTTTACTGCCGCGCAGTCCTTTTAATGGTTGAAATAAAATTGAAATCCGTCAAGATTGTATGTGATTATCACACTAAGACAAAAAATACTTGGTGAACTCAGTATCAAAAACAACTATGTAATGAATAAGTTTCACATTGAAAAAACACTGCCCTTATCGCAACTCTTGTTTATCACAATGACAATTCATCCCCGCTGTTATTTAGAGAAGAATATTTTATAGTTTTGACAGTCGGTCGGGGTTATCGCGACGACCCACAGCAAAAAATAACACACACTGGCTCAAAGAGGCGAGTGCACGTTCAATACTTGAATTGGATGACTGTAAAGCTTTCGATTGGATTACTTTATTAGTTAACTAGAATACTAGTACCCACAGTTTGACTAAAATTTGAAGAATTTGTAAGTAACCAGGGTGCTTAGCCAAGATGCCAATCGCTAGCGCTTAGTAGCGTAACGTAGTTTTCCCTCTCTGTCACTCTTTCATATTAGTGCGACAAAGACAGTTAGCTGCGATTACCGATGAAGCGCTAGCGATTGGCGACTTGGCTAAGCACCCAGATAACATTTGACTGTTTAGCCGCAGTGGCTAGCTCCCGGCTTCACTCGCACGTCCGCCATGTACTTCCTGCCCAACCACCATAAACATGCCATTTTTATCATATCGTTCTTAAAATAACAATAACTGACCTTTTTTTCTTGTTCTAATAACTAGATGTGTCAATAATTGTTGAGTCCTAATTTTTATTGTATTGATGTAGTGGTTTTGTTTTTATTTCTTGGCCTTCAATAACTGTGTCTTTTATTTTTCAGCGTTAAAATTATTACAATAGATTACAAATACTTTGTTAAATAGGTCTCAATATTAGTATAGCTAGAGTAAATTTAAGATTAAATAGGTCTCAATATTAGTATAGCTAGAATAAATTTAAGATAAAATACCAAAGGTTATTTTATAAATTAGTGTACTTATAAGGTATATTTTATAAAAATACTAATGCATAAATAAACTTTATTTATAGAATATATTATATAATTTATTATTATAAAATTATTTAGGCAATACGCAAAATTATATTGAAAAACGTAGTACTGTATGAATCAAGGTCCTAAAAAACAAGGTTTCTTATAATCGTGTTTATGGATACTAAATAATAATTATATATGTTAAAACATTTTTTTGTAATATACGTATTACTTTACAATTGCAATTTATATGCGTTAATTCATTATTGACCATTTTCTGTATCAAATTTACACCGGACTCTTAAATGACCTTCAACCTTTCAACCTCATGTTATTCTATTAAAATACAAGACTGTGAGATCGTAACGAGTTCGTGTAAGATCTCGCAGACTTGTTTTTTAAGACATAGTGTAAATTTAATACGGGCGTTTCTCTTAACATGGTTTAGTACCTATAGGCCATAATAAGTACATTCAAATACTTTGAATTACAGTAAGAAATCCATACAAAATAATTTACAACAATGTCTACAGGTAAATTGATGCTCCATAAATCTTAAATATTTACTGCAGGTTCGTAATGAAATTGTATATGGAAAAAGCCTCCTAATTACACGAATTAATTCTGTGTCTTCTTTGATTTATCTCCCGTATTAGATTTACACATGGTTTTTTATTGACGCAAATCTGTAAAAAAAGTCAAGTGCAGTGACTTGGAAAGATAAAGATTCTTACTTGCTGACAGATTGGCGGCAGCAGAGTACGGGCGGCGACTGCCTTCTAACCATACCTCCTGAAAACATCGAAAATGTTGAGTTCATATTGTGATCGCAGACAATAAATTAATACCTCTATAAGTACATATCCAAGTATTAAAAAAACGCGAATGAATATGTATCTAGGTGATCTTAATCTATAGATATACCTAAATGTAGCTGATATTAATAACACTGGAGATTGGTACTTAAGTGTTCAATTTACATGTAGGTATGAAATGTACAACTGAAGTGGATAAGTATCTACATAAATTAAGAAACAATGCTAATAAATACCTGGTGCACGTAGGCGTTCGAAGGGAGAGCTGTGGTCCCGTAGACGGTTGAAGGGCGTGAGGTGGCACAAGCGAAGGGCGTTCCTCCGAAGCGGGTGTTGAAAGCGGGTAGCGTGCCCCCGGTGCCGGGGGAGCCGCCGGCGCCGCCGGAGCCCGAGCCGGCGCCGTCGCCGTACTCCTCCATCACCGTGCCCGGTGCGCTGCCGCTCGACCCGCCGTATGACGGTGATCCGCCTGCGAACATCCTCTATGTTCAGCAGGCGTCCACCATTACACTACAACTAGGTGCCGCCAGCCAATATGGTAAATGGTAAGCCAGAATATAATGGGAATGGTAGACCGCGGTGGACCACATTTTTGACCGACTGTACGAGTACGCAGTAAGCGCTTCGTTCATCGGCGCTAACTAACCTGCGATAACCTATCGCATTATGTGATGGACTGTAATTGGTTGGTGTACCTAATATAAAAAAAAGTTTAAGCAGACGTGACCTGCGATGTATGGCCAGACAAATGTAACACATTGCAATTTATTTAGTTATATTCGTTGTCTGTCATAAATATTACCATTTAGATAAGCCTCCCTGTAACTCATAAATATATCTAATACATAAATTGAAACATTCGCGTAGCGCATTACAAGATTAAGAGAACGGTTATTCAACATAGCATTGCTTATTGATTTCGCAAAAGGCTGTCTTCTATTCTAAAGGTTACAAGCAAGAATAATATAATTGTAGGGTTATACCTGCACTAGATGTCCAGATTTGTGGCTGCGCTGAAAGGTCGGCTCCGTTTCCAAAGTAGGGCGCACCGCCGGGGTACGCGCAGCGTGAGTACACGCCGCTGCCTCCGCCGCCCCTGCACAAGATAAACATTCACTCGCTCAGTAAGCGGATTTATCGGATAGTCGAAGCGTGGACACTACCACCACTCTATGTATATTGGCGGTCTGCCAGGAATCTGCTTTAAAGTTAGACAGAAGTAACTATAAGTAAAGGTAGACAAGCGCTGTCCCTTGTTATGCCTGTAGAGCACCAGCATGAACATACATAATATATGAGGAAGTTGATTAGGAAATATTGGTCTAAACGGTGAAGCAACTACATTTATTTTGGACCGTGTTAGGTACCTCTCTTATTTCAAATGTCTTATTATCAATGGCGATTAGGTACGATGGTCGACAAGAGAGATCTGTGATGTCAGAGCAATGCAATATTTTCAGGTTACTATCCCGAAGACCTTCATAGCTGACTTTACTTTTGCCACCTTCCGATGAAAGCTGTATTGACTAAAGCTAAACGTTATGGGTATGAAGTGGCGGTAGGTAAAATGGAACGCAGTCGCTGAGGCTAATGGCTCGGAACGTCTCGGAAGTGCCCTGTGTTGCTGCGCTTATCGCTCCTACCTCTCCCCGCGCGCCGCCCGCGCCCTCGACCCGTTTGCATTCATTACCGTATGGTGACGGAGCTACCGTTGCACCAACACAAGGGGGCCTTGTACCGTACCGATGCTGATAACGAAAACAAATTGGAGTGATGTCTATATTGACATCCCCATTCCCCTCCACTGAATGATTTGAACGAAGTAGGGTAAGCTTTTCCTAAACAATGATATGCTATTTATAAATTAATCATTATTGTAGTTGCATAAGTCTAACAACACCAGGAGATCCTGATACCTATAGTAATCGCTTACTCAGCGAAGATAAACCGTAACGGCCGGCGGCGGCGTATGCCTTATGAGGAAACGAATATATGGAAACACGGATATTTACAGTAACTAAACACTGGCTCATGTCGAGTACAGTGAAACGTGGTCTTTGAACCTAACCTATTAAAAATAATAGGTATACTACCAACAGTATAGTGCCGCACGAAAGTCTTGCTTGAATAAGTTTCGTAATGTAGTATGTTTATTAGTTAGCCGTGGCACGTGTTTGAAGTTATGGTCTCTAACTACTAAGAAATACTTAAGTTAAAGCAAACATTTAAGTAGAAGTGAGGCTAGCCCGCATCAGGGTACGGAAACGGTATAAATCGAGTTCATGTAGGTGCAAGCATTCGGTGCAGAACAGTATCGCCCGCAGGCAATCCCGGTGGCTGTCGAAGCGTGCTCGCCCGCAGCGGACACCGCGCGGCTCGCCTAGCGCACGCGTCGTATGATCTCAACATCCGACTTTCATCTCAATTTTGTGATGTTTCCAAAAGAGTATCCGTCACATTTGTAATTATAATAATAAAATATGTAAATGAACACTAGCAGTTTAATGTGATTAATAATTGGCTGTTATTTGCACATCATCACCCAGGATTCACACCAAAACGTTAAGTGCCTATACAAATAAATCAATTCGAGACACTCGACCCGTCAGTCGACAACGACAAAAAATAAGTATACAAATTTAAAAGCGATCCAAGGGCTCTTAAAACGTGTAAAATGGCGCGATAAAGGCAGATGAGAACAAAAAGTTTGGTTATGTTGTCAAGGGGCGAGAAACGAGGGGTGGCGCACCGAACTAGTGAGCGCCAGGCCTACAGGCAGTTCATGCCAAGCGCCTGATCATCTAGCGAAGGTTCATAATATGTAATACAATACCACTTGTTAATTACCAAGACTATTTCTGAAAAATTGGAATACTTGATTGAAAGTGTAGAATGAACATTGTCGTTTTTAAGTACAATTATGTTATATATGTAAAACATATTAGGTTGAAGAGTCAATCAGAATAGCATTTATTATAATTTGCATTTAACGGCTTCTGTCTAGCCTAGTTGGCAGTGACCCTGCTTACGAAGGTGGAGTCAAATGCTTTCAGGTTAAAATCCTGGTTATTCGTGGCAATACATTTTTATAAAGGTGCATGCAGACCAAAAGAGCATTCGCTGTTCTATCCCCCTACTCTACGAAATTCGATCGTTACACGAAACGTGATTCGTTGATTTCGTTGAGTGGGGGATAGAACAGCGAATGCTCTTTTGGTCTGCATGCACCTTAACAAATTGTTTCATAATTCATACCACGCTGCTAGCTGTAGAATGTGGCGTCGCAACCGAGACCCTAACTTGTTTGACTTTCGTGTTATCTAGCTAACCTAAAAAAACTCAGACAAATTTGTGAGGTGTTTGTAGTTCAATATTGTTAAAATCTTACTAAGGAATTATATACACCTGCGGCATCCTGCAAATGACTAAAGTAATATGCACATTTTATGATCTTTATTATGTTTTTTCTTACGATTCTAGTTGACAATTTGAGATACCTACTAGGTCGTTAGCAAACGACAATATGTAGGTAGGTCAGTCGCTGAAGTGGTAAGAATTTCAACGACTTCGTATAATTTTCCTTATATTAATTACTTGTTGTAAACAATGTCTTAAGTAGGTACTAAGGTGGACATTAGAGGAAAATGTCATTATTATGTAGCAACAATTATACTCATGATTTTATAATTAAATAAATGCGAAATTATTTTACACAACGTTGTTCTGAAGGACGGATGTAACCACAGGGTATAAACATATACATACCTACCTACTTAGTAATACGAGTATAACGTCCAAATCGGTGTTTAGTAGATCATTTTTAAATTGATAGTCATTTAGCTGTTCGTGACTTGATCTTTAATAACATACAATAAAAAAAATCCATCTATTGCAGGGTGCAACGAGGAACGTGTTGGGAAATTGAACATCGGATTCCAAGTGGGCGGATCTACATAGCTAGTACGTTTATAAAGATAATACATATTGTTTGTGGCAATGATCGTTTATTAAATAACGTTGTATCGTTATATTCTTGCGTGGGCGCTGTGCTATTAATTAAACAGGTCATTCACCAGTAGGTGTCTCGGGGAATGAATGCAGGTATTAAATTGTGTTATTGTAGCAACTTTCATTGAATATCGTCTGTTCTCACGTGCGCCGCTCACCACGAGCGCCACCCGACACCGGCGAACTACCATCCAGATCTGACGTCATGCGGTCAACCACACATTTTATTATCATTATCACAAACTTCATTGTGAAATACACATTTCTCCGGCCAATGTTAAAGGCCGAATCCGAAACCTATTGGTTTTTAAATAGCTGAGCTGAAAGTCCCTTCAGCTTGCCAAGTATTTCATATTTCATACTACATGCGTCAGAACTTTTTTGCAAACACACTTTTATTGTGTAAACAACCTCTCTCTTGATCATGCAAACAACCCTATTTTTTACAATCTTCCGCTGGAGTTTGGAGTTTCTTCCCTGTTTGTGACAAATAAAAAATGTCCTGCTTTTATATTATCCCGGGCTCAAACGCCTGGGCCAACACAATATTTGCATAACCAATTTACTTTATTTAAAGGTACCCTTAGCTTTTAGTTTTAGAATCTTCGTCATAAATGAATGTGAGTATGGTTCGCGATACAGCGTGTGAGTGTGACGCGCGCTGTTAAAGACGGTAGGTATTGCGCAGGATCACATCTCCGGAAGTCAATGCCATTATTGTAAAATATTTTCGTGGAAGCCGCAATGGGACTCTCATTTATATTAATAGCAATATTGCCTTCTGATGATTTTTTACGTCAATTATAGTTGGTAGTTAATTTAATTACCTACCTAAGGTGTGAAATCGAATTGAAGATCAAAAATGTAAACAAATGGGATACCACCACAAAAAAATAATCACGAGAGGGGGTAATCTAAAATCATTCAAATACTTATAAAAAATGCGTATTTACCGTCACTGACGGTACGTAGAACTTTAAATATTTTAAATTTTTTTAATATAAAACATTAAGCGAAATATATAATTTTTTTTAATCATATATTTCGCTACTTTTAATAAAATGTAAGGTGTTTATTTTATACTACTTGCAATGATAAGAAATCTTAAACATTTGGTCCGCAGTTATAACAATAACTAGTTTATTCGTAATTTAATACGGTAACTACACTAAGAACCATTTAAGAGGGTTCGTATTTAAAACTATGTACTTCAAAAATCAAAATAAGAGGGTGCACTAAATGACTGTTTTATGAATTCATAAAAACTAAAATTTTGCATTACAAAATATATTAATACAGATTTTAGTATTTTTACCTACAAATCAATCATTGTCATGTTTTAATCGAAATGGATTCGATCGTAACTATAGATGAAGACTGGAATTTGTTCCCCGACTACCCTAAAGATGAAAATAACACGACATTCATTTTCAAACATTGACTATGTTGATTATTTACATCATTCTAGCAAATTTTCTAGGTTTTATTTTTGTAATCAGGAACCATGGACACTCAGACGTATGTTACTCGTATATACGATATTTATTGTCATATCCAAAAATATGTTAACGACTGTGACACTTTGTGTATCGAACATACTTTGACTTTCGCGTATCTACATCTACACATAAAACATTGTCTTAAGTTAAGTACCTGTAAGGATAGTTGTAAGTGTAGATATAAATAAAATAAAATAAAAAACCAATCTCAAAATGCGACGTTAATTTACAAAGGTGTTAAAAACTATATTCGATATAAAACGTTTTAGAGCCCTGGAATGTCACTTTAACATTGACTTTGTAATGTCATGTCATTGTCATTGATTGTTTACATTTTTGATCTCGAATTCCATTTCAGAGCTTACTACAAAAATCTTGCCGTCTACATTTTGCCACTTCACTTGTTTTTTTACATGACGCAGAAATCACTGTACTGTACACAGTACAGGTATATATTTACTGCACGTTAGGGTACAAATCGCATGAGCTTTTATTCGCAATTGCTAAAATAAGAAACATTCGCTTAGCATAACGGTTAAAAATCCCATAACTGAAATTGACAAGAAAATGTTCAAAAGTCGGGACGACTCATTTTCGCAGCTCCCGAAATATTGACAAATTATATATATGAATTATTACAAACGGTGTCGTCTGATATGAATTAAGGGCTATATTTATCTTAGAGGTAGTTACTTTGAAGTAGGTATGTAAATAAAAAACAATAATTACTTGAAAAAAAATCCACACGCTTGAGTAACATTTTGTTTATTTGGGGACATAATGTAAAGTGTTGAGTTTCGGTATAAGACATTTTTCGGTCTGTATATTGTCATTCAGCAATTTATAGGTTAGGTTAGAAAGAATTTAATCTTTTCTGACGATCATGCAGATCAGTAAACGGTAATCGATTAAGAATTATGACATACATAGGTATCTCCTTAATTTTTTATCTCTTAATTGCTTTGACTAGGTTGTCAAGGATATTTAAGAATGACACTACGAGGAGTAAGTAACTACTTTCTCTATCATTGTACTCGTAGAAATAACAACAAATGGAAACAAAAGCAAATGTTAGGTTGGAGCTTTGATATTTGCATTAATGTAAATAGATACTCGTCATTTTGGGAGGACAATATAATGTTCCGGTGGACTCGGTATTAAAATCCTTTTTTTTATCAAATAATCAAATATTTTATACTGTTGACTTTTAATTTGAGGTGGTGACGTTAGATATGTGTAAGAATCTGTCGGGTTATTCATTCCCACCATGCATAATATTTGCGAGTAGGTTCATTATCTAATATAAGTAATTATAGTTATGTAAGCCAAAACTTTTCGGAGTATCGTTAAAAGATGTTTCGAATTATGTCAAACAAAAAACCAGCAATGGTATATACTTTTATTGGTACCAAATTTCCTGCTTTCTAGGGCTGCCACTGAGATTATCCGCCGATATTATACGGACAGACAAAGACGAAACTATAAGGGCTGCTATGACAACGGTATTCTAAAAATATCAATCTCAGGGCTGGAACATTACCACCAATATACATTTATGTTAAGCAAGCCCGAAGAGCGAGTTCCAGGGTTGGATGCCGAAGGCCGACCTCGCGGAGGGCTGAAGGCCCGGAACTTCACCCCGACCCCGAGAGCCCATAAGCGCGTCACTTCCCAAGTAATTTAAAGCGAGGCCGAAGGCAGATTTCCCAGAAAATTGAGCAACCAAGCGTTTAACAACCCCAGTTAAATACTAATAGGTTTTAAATACAACATTTTATAAAAAATATGATTAACATTACGAAAAATCCAAAATATATTCGATGAGGCGAACAACGAAGCCCGTCCCGTACTCTATTTATCAGAGATAGTGTAAATCTGGACAAAGTCATTACAAAATGCTGGATCTTATTAAATTGTTTACTTTGCAAGTCAATCTGTCAACACATACCTAATATATTAAATGAATCAAGAATATACGTTTGAATTCTTTGTTGTCTGGAAAAGGTAAGGCTAGTCTCTTTAATGGCATACGTCATTAGACGAAGTGATCAACTTTCAGGGCATTAGTTTTGTGTGTGCATCAGGCATTCTAATTCCACCAACCCATTCGATGTTCTTGATGACGAGGAATACCTCATTTCGCATATTAAACAAAATATCATACATATAATTATAGTTGGTCTGTTTCGTGTTTCTACAGATATCAAGCAGATGTTTCTAAGATAAAATGGCCTGTGTTATGGAAAAAAAAATAGTTTTAAATGCAGTACGAACATCGGTGTGACTTATAGCGAAAAACTTGACTAAAGCCAATTATAAGGTGTAAAATTAAACGATACATCAAAATAACTTACGGCTTAGCACTAACCAGTTACCTACGTTGAAAAGAATGAAGCGCCAAAGTTGCTTTAACAAAATAATTATGTAAATGTACTTTTTTAATGAACCTATAAACTAATTGAGCGCCTGAAATATGACGTGCCTAAACGCAATATCGAATTACCTCTACAAGAGGTTGTCTCTCAATTTTTTGTTACATATCTTGCATCTCACGACTTTCTCTATCTATAGTTACGCTACAAACAGAGAATCAAGCGCCAAATATGACGTTTAGAACGTTGCTACGCAATAAATTTAAGTGGAAAAACGTTAATTACTCGTAAACGTTATTAGTAGATACAGTGTTTTTTTTTACATAAAACTAGTTAAAAACATATTGACAGTAGGTTCACCGTGAAAACAATAGTTTTTACTTTAAAAATGCACTTACTACAGCACTTACTACACACAATAAAATTTTCGATAATTGGGGCTAATTTTCTCATTTTAACTAATTGTCGCTTGTTCGCTTATTCCATAATGCTGTTCAAATATAAGACTTAAGTAGGCACAGGTGCGCCACTAGGGGCTCTACAGTAAGTAATCATGATTTTTGTCAGATGATATAGATATCAGAGTTGTCTTGATTTGACCACAGCAGTTTTGATGACTCTTAATGACAAACTGCCCTTGAGTAAAAAATATTATACGTAGGTAGTTACTTCATGTAAACAGTGTACTTAGGTATATGACTACTCACAGGCACAGAGCGCACAAGCTGCATAGGTAGTTTAGGTACCTATCCACGGAGGTCTGAGACCGCAATTAAAAAATCGTATTATTGGAATGATGTCGCAGTACGACCACATACCTAACGTATAGCTACATATCGAGCTCAAAGCGTAGCACATTTACAGTCGACTCGACGCAGCGCATGCTCCCGCCCGCACACACCCACACATGCCTCCACACATGTATACCTGACACACACAAGCTCTAATTTAACACTACAATGAGCTGATAACGGTAGAGGACAATTGGCATTCGTTCCATACTACCACCAAAATTATATGCCATGTGTATTTTCTACTTATTTTACGGAAATGTTTAAGTGACACACTAATGACAGATAAATTGGACAACAAAATTCCTTTAAACTAAGATGACTACTTCAACTCTTTACTCAAATGTATTATTACACATTAAATGGTTATCCGTAAATGAAGTAGGCTATTAAATAGACCGCAGTCTAGTCGAGCGGCCGCCGCGCCGCGCACGCGGTTGTTCCGATATGAAGTTGACTATTTATTTATAAGGTCTAGGAGCTATGTTATCTATTAAACACTGTCAGGAGTGTCTGGATGCAGTTATGGATCGGCTAGAATCATTGTCAAGTAAAACTATTAGTAGTATTAGTAGATTATAGATATATGTTTTTAAATAGACGTACCTACCTATTGACAGGCCTACGAAAATTATGTAATACACCTAATACGTTATGTGAGCGTTTTAGTAAAAACGTCCTACTTTGTTGCTTATCATAAAGACCGAATTGGCTTGTGCTTTAATACGAATGAAACTGCTAGACGACCTAATGGCAAGCTGTAAAGTGGACAGTATTTACTAAAAACGTCACGAATTAAGATTGTTAAGTGATTAAGATATTACACAAACTCGAAAAATAAATTCTAAGAATCTGTGAATGATGACTATGGGTTCAAAAGTTAGTAAGAGCTAATTAAGATTTATTTGCACTTGGCCTTCCACATTAGGTAACGTATATTTTTGAATATAATATTATTTTTTATTTAACTTATATTTGAAGATGGAGATTAAGAAGGGGCCAAATGTTATATTATGTGTCAGAACCACCGCCCAGTCCCCAATGATGAACATAATTAGGTAAGTTCCGGGTGATTAAACCAAAAACAACCATTACAGATACAGAAATTTGTTATTAGCAACCGTGCCATAGATTTTAGTGACAACTAAACTGCGCATGGGTTTAAAAAGGTTCGAGGATCAAGCCCAGCCCAGACCTATCGAAAAATTGTTATTTTGAATGTAATATGTAAGTAAGTATATTTAACATTACATTCTTATGACATAGGACTAATTATACAGTTCGATCTTCCCATACAATTTGTGTCAGAAAAGTAATGTTAGTATGTAAAATACCTAATATAGTATTTTATGGCAAACAAAACCACAATTATCAAAAACATAAATACAAAAATACAACATAATCCTCTAATGCATAAGACAGGCAATAGAGTCCAAAACCAAAGTGGCCATATTTGGCTTCATATGCATTAGAGGGTTAATTGGAAATCTTGTATGTTGTCACTAAATTGGAAGCCATTGTTGGTATCTCTTAAAGTTTTTAATTTCTCCCCACCGCACTGAACCATCTGGATTGAGTATATCTGTCTCTTAGGTATCAGTGGTATCAGTGTCACCTAATCTATTGGGTGTTAATCTAACACCAATATGTTTGCTTTATTTATGTTTTTGTTCATTGAATGAATAGATGAATTGTACCACGTCGTTGTAGTAAGTCAGGATGACTAATTGATTATGCTTACCGAGAATTTACACATATGAGTCTGTTGTTTTAAATTGATTTATTGGATATGGGCGTTATGTTTTGGGCAGATGTCAAAGTCACGTGTCCGTGAATAGATACAATGTTGGAATGTTTTCGTTGTGTCGTGTTGCAACCATGTCCGCACAATGTGTCACAATACGCCGAGCGCCAGAGCGGGCACGTAGCGCGGCGCCGCACGTGACTACGCGACACACTCGGACCACCGACACCACAATCACTTTCATAATTCGGATACATCTTATGGAAAAGCAAAAAGGCTATGTTCATGAAATATCAGGTCTAATTAGTTCAGGGAATTAGCAAGCCAATAGTCCCGTTGTACGATCAGAACTGGTGAGATAAACTATAGCCACGGGGTTGTTTTGATGTTTGGGAGGCGGTGGCAATTTTGGTATTAAAACAGTAACTACCACTTACACCTTAACATGAAGAATGACGCACATGTGCGTCGGTGGCACTGAGTGAGTTAAGTATAATTTACTTACAGCGCAGGCACGATAAAGGAATACCTATTCGAAACAGGAAATAGGTAACCAGTTGTACTGAAACTGGACTTAGGTAGGTGGACAGACTTGACTGCTGAAAACAGCAGCGACATATACATACATTTTAACCTCCGTAACATAGATGGTAGTGACTCTGTTTACGAAATTCCCACGGAGGGCATTTATTTGTGTTAATCACAATCGTTTATTGGTTTTGGTTATTTTCTATACATTGAGGTATCTACATATATATCGTCGCTTAGTAACCACAACACAAGCCTCAATTGAGCTTATCGTGGGACTAAGCCGATTTGTGTGAAATTGTTACATGATATTTATGTATTTAATTTGGATACTATATTTGATGCGTGACGAGTAGGTAAAAAGGTAATAAAAATGAAATGAAAGAAAGGTGAATTGAAGTTTACTTCGAAATTTGCTGAACCAAAATATTTGAAAATGTACCAAACCAAATAAGTAGTGTACCGCATTTATATTGTTTCTTATTTACGAGATGTACAACCTACATCTACACGGCGTAGTGTACCTAGGTTGTAATGAAATTATGTGATTGTGGTGTTTAATAATCTAATTTTATAAATATCTATGCTGTGTTCGCATTGTTCTTACATTCTATAATTTATAAAGGCCGCTCTGAGCTAAAATTATTGTGGTGTTCTTAATCTCATTGTTATTTTGAAGATATACGAAGCTAAGAGACTTTTTATGAGTATGTGCATGTACTTTGACAAGCACCATAATTAGTGCATTTCTAGACTAAGAGCGATAGCGGAAGATTTCGTGACTGATTGAGAAAAACGAATCGTGTTATTATTCCAAGGTGTAAATGAGTGTTACTAATGTGTAGAGTCGTTAGCCGTAGGACAATCGTCGCGGCGCCCACTCCATTAGAGCAGCCAGGACTGTTATTCCCATCGGCTACAAGTGCATGAAAATGATTGCCTAAGATAAACCAGTAGCACTAGTACGACTGATTACATGTAGTTGTGTAGATCATAGGTCTCTAGTCAACCGGTAGCTAGTGCTCAATGGTCGATGTGAATACAGAGCTGGCAGCCAGTGACGTTGACGCGCTGCAGACACTCCATTCCAATAATAATTCCATAGTATAATAGTGCTCCCACAATGGATGTTACTACTTCTGTTATAGAACGTTATAAAACAAAGTTTAACAAGGACAATGCTATAGAATACTAAAATGTCAAAGAGTGAAAAATCTTCCTCTCTTTCATCATCACTTGATGTTAAAATGTAACATTTTGTAACGCCTATATGGGGCACTAGAAGATAACTGACGCCTGCGCTACCATAATTATTTGTATTTAATATCGAGTTGCTTTAAGTTTTGGCAAATGTGTTATTGTCTGGGAATTCATGAAGAAGGTCCAGGACTTAGTCGAAACTCCAAGTTATAGGTCGGTTATGAAACTACTAGTACATTATGTGTATAATCAGCGTAACAAAACCCTTATGTTGCTCTAATGCTGTTTAATAATTTAATAGCTAATAAGATGATTGTATTGTGGCTTTATAGGTATACGCGCATAATGAACTTTGAATACTCGGCGGAAAGACTCAAGAAATAAATAGGACAAACTAATAAGTTATTAATGCTTGGTTTTCCTGGTAACTACACGAACTTAACATAATGAGTCATTTAACATAATAATACGGTGGTTATTTATAGGTGACTGCTACTACTCGTATGCTTATTATTTCTTCTTTGATAAGTACCTAGTTCATTTAAATAAGCATGAACATTAATAATTATTCGCTCATATACGTATGTAGTTTATTAGATTGTATGGAAGTGAATCTCGATAAGCATCTACGCATGTCATCGAATGTCGGGGTAAGTAGCTTAGAGCTTGTTCCCTCGTAAAAGATTTTACTAATAGGGCAATTTTTTTTACTATTAATATTATGACGAATATTAGATGAAGTGTATTAGGGAATCCATGATTTTTTTTATATGACTAGAAGCATAGGATATGAGTTGGACTTACCCGTCGACATGATGGTGGTGATCGTGGGCGTAGGCGGGCGGCGGGCCCGGCGTGTAGGCCTCGTAGGGGTGCACCGAGCGGTACTCGTCGCGGCGCTCCGGCGACGGGCTCAGCTCGGGGCTGCGGCGGAAGATCAGCACGCCGCCGCCGTCTGTGGAGGCCGGCGTGCCCGCGGGCTTGAACAGCGTCTCCTCGAGGTGCGGGTAGGTCTGCATGTCGCGCGCGTGTGCCGCCGGTCGCAGCTCCTGGTAGCTGCGCGAGTGGGACGGCGACAGACCGCCCTGGTGGGCGTAGCCGAACGCCGGCAGGGGGGGCGGGCTCTCTGCCTCGCCGCCCGCGCCCTCCGCGCCGCAATCCGCCTCGCCTTCTGCGCACACGCATACATGTTTGGTTTATGCTAAAGTCATTTCACTGGACTGAACAGCGCACACAGTTGTCTCGTTCGAGACAATGATTGGCGTATGCATCCTCGTTATGTGTTATGCTACTCGTATGCTTAGACATTGAAGCCCACAGTTCGCATATGTTTAGCTCCTAGTGCTCAAAATGCCCTATGATATTTTTTTTAGCTACGCGTTTAGATTTTATTATACGACTACATTTGTACGATGTCTATGAACAAATCGCATTGATCGTCGGGGATTACATGTGAATTAATTATGTTATCTAGGTATGTTATCAAATTGATTGGGCAGGTGCCATGATTCACTTAGACCTTACCTTCCTTTGCAGCTTAAGGGCCTGTTTCTCCATCCCCGAATAAAATAAATGTGTCAGATAAATGTTAGCTGTCCTTTTCTTTTATATGACAGGTAATAAGGATGAGTACCTAAGTGTATAATTTTATCTGACGGATATATTTATCCAGGAATTGTGAAGCAAGCCATAATTCTAAATCAATTACCGAACGTTAGTCAGTTCTAAATTAATATCAATCAAACTGCTTGGTAAATACGGAAGCAACAATGAACTCATCTCGTGTCTTTAAAATAAGGATCTTGTGAGACTTCTTAAAGGAAGTGTTTCAATAACCAAACAAAGACTTGGCTTAAAGGACTAGAAGGTATATGGCAATAATTGTCTCAAAAATCGTGAGGCCACTAAGTTCGTGCCTATCTTGAATTGGATCTAGATCTAGTAGGATTCATACATACTTCATAAAATATGTATATGCTTCATATATTAAACAATCTTTAGTTCGCTAGGATTGTAGGTACACAACATTAGAAGTTAAAATAATAAACAACAGATTTTCATCGATAAAGTTCAAACCCGTTAATGATCTTGTTAATAGCGATAAGGTCAATAAACAATTTAATTACGAGCGCTCGTTTAGGGAAAAGCTAGTAGGTACATACCTAATTAGTTAGCACACTTAATTTGTAACACAACCCACACATAGGTACCTACTCATTTACTTTCGTTTCCAATCCTATTTGATATCATTCCATACCATTTGAGAGGGTAAATATTTCTTAAGCACGTGACTAAATGAACAAAAAATAATTTCACATGTTACTTATGGTGTAGTACCAAATTTGAAATAGCGGCAAAAAGGTAACTGACAATCTAAATGCACAACATTATGATATGCGTAGAGAGCTTTTCCCCTCATTGTTACAGTAAGCAAACTAAGTGAAAAAAGCTACACTTTACCTTTAAGGCAGTTGTTGTTTACTTCAGCAATAAGAGCGTCCAGTTCGAGGATTTCTGTTTTGAGCCAAGGCCCTGTGATGCCGGTCGCCGGACCAGGCCACGTTTCGTGCAGCATGGCAGGCTGTGTTTACGTACTCACAGTGACAAGGCAGAAGGAAGTAAACCGACGTGTGCTCGGTCGTGCTGCACACTGTGGACTGACGCGGCGACGCGGCGGCCCGCGGAGCGCCCGCGCCGCCGCCGATACGCCGGCGCGGAGCGACCTGCATCCCCGCCACGGCGAGGCTCATTGGTCATTCACTCCCTAAACTTTTTTCCTATGGTGCTCTTTTTTTTTGGGAGGATCTATAGCTCCCCATATTTAACTGTATTTTGTCAATCTATGCTGTGCAGTGATAAATATATTCAATTATTATACCAATCTCTATTATTAGTATATACATACCTAAATACACGCGGTGTATATCAAGAGGAAACCTAAACAATTTTAAGATTAAGATGCCGCACGTAATATTCTGGTTCTATAGATATACCGAGTTAGTAGTTATATTTAGACATTCCAGTCAACGAAACTTAAAACGATTAAAATATATGTATATAAAGTAGCTAGATTTGACTTAAAGTTAAAGTATCATATTGAATTTTGCGCTCCGACTCGAAATCCTCGAGAATTCGGTTTCCTCATATTTCACTGTGTATAATAAATGTCAAATATTTATGTGGTGTCGTAAGGAGAAGAAGTTTCACTACTAGGTAC
>JALPQI010017413.1:0-29094 GCA_025490895.1 Thaumatotibia leucotreta | reverse complement strand
GGTCTCGGAATTGACCAGTGGCAAAATGTCGCTCAAGACCGTGATCAGTGGCGTTCTCTCGTATTGGAGGCCAAGACACACTTTGGGTCGCTGCGCCAGAGGAGTAAGAGTAAGTAAGTATGTCCAGCACTGGACTGCGATAGGCTGATGATCATGATGTTTTTTCATTATTTACGTTAGGCCATCATAGGAGGTTTAATGACTGTATATTAACTGATTCTATTAATTTTAGTGCTTGCAATTGATGATTTTTGTGCTTCTTGAATAAGATATTTTTAGAGGAAAAAGGAAATGGAACTTTTAAAAAAATTGGCCTTTGAAAAAATTTGCTGTCGCTTTGCAAGACTTAGAAATAGACAACTGCAGATTTGCCTCATAATACCTACGTAAAATTGGCGAAAAAATATTTTTTTGTGTTCCCTGTTTCCTCCTCCAAAATAGACCAATTTGTAACAATTTTTTTTTTCATAAGCAATTTAAGAAAGGTATTTCTTATGTCGGTATGTTTCCTCTTTTTCGACAGAATACGAAATATTTATTTACGAGTATATTAAACGCATTTAAAATTTGGCTTGCAGTTTTTGTAGGCTTGTAATAATAACGTCAAACAAAGCAAAATATACAAAAATAGATTTAAAAAAAAATATTTTCGTATGTTTATACACCGATGTATGACTAGCAGTGTGGACGATGATGGTACTATAAAGAGGTTGTAAAGCTGGGTATCTGTAGTATTTAAAATCTGCAGTACCTATTGGGAATTCGTAGTATTGGGAACCTATAGTATTGGGAATCTGTAGTGTTGGGTATTTGTACGTTTTGAAATTCATATTATTGGGAATATGTACAATCGGGAATGCACACTATTGACAATATCTGAAGTATTATCTATTGTCAATAGTGTATTAGGAATCTGTAGTATTGGGAATCTGTAGACGACTCGATCCAGGCCTACTACCGCGAAAATCGAAATTTGTAAATATCGAGGATTTTTCTCTGTCACTCGAATGAAGGCGTCATTAGAGTGAGCGAGACAAATCCTCGAAATTTACGAATTTCGTTTTTCGCGGTAGGGCCGCTGCGCGAGTTAATAAAATAATTTTCGTACACGATAATTATGACAATTGCCCCATAAAATGCAATCTATAACTTTGTTAAACACGAAACAAAATTATTGATTGCATTTTTTTAATAATAAACTTGTCCTAAACAATATCTAGGTTTTTAATACCTTCTCATCCTTATATTTATGAACGTACAGGTAATAAATTGACCTTGACGCTGGCGTGGCGCCGCCGCGCCGGCAAAATTTAGCGGCGCGCCGCCGCCGGCGATTTTTATGCCGGCGCACACCTCTAATCCGAACATGCACTCAAACGCTATGACAAGTTGTTTCTGAAGCCCTATCGCGAACCACGAACGAAGTGTTTCCCCACTCTCACACTTGTGGATTTGTACGTAAGCGTGACAGGGAGGCAGCACTTCGTTCGTGGTTCGCGGCCTACCGAGGCCGTAGTCTCTGAGCACCCCGACGGCTACCAGTGACCACTTCGGTATAACTGATGGCAACTGTAGTTTATCCAAGTGTATGTGTTGTGACGTCACTCACCTCTAATAATAGATGTAGGTAATTCGATTAATTTATTTCAGTCACGTCCGTTTTAGTGTCAGTAACAATCGACACATATATATGGTTACATTACCTAGAAGTCTTGTATTCTAGCTGTGTACCTATAAATAAAGAAGCACTTTGACTATCATAATCTTTTGTTACAAGAATTGTCAAATGTACGACTTCTGGCATCTCCCTGTCATGCTCATGTACAGATTTACAAGTACGACTGAGAGGCATCACTTCGAACTTAGTTCACGGTAAGTCTTCAGGCCTCGAGGCACATACATATCGATAGCCGCTAAGTATTCTTACTCCCTCTCCCTTTTGTAGACATATTGTTACGATCAAAAGGGACAAACAATGCTTAGCGGCTTTCTAAATTAAGAGACGTTTATGAATAAGGGAGCTAATGTTTAGATTCTAGTTTGTGTCCATTTTTATTATAGTTAGTTTTAGGACTAGAACGGTAAAGTTTGATTTATACAAGACGTTTAATTTTCTTTCTGTGGCCTGTTTGAACAAGCTCGCCGCTCCATACGAAGAATTTATTATTATTTCGCATTTTGTCCCTACATTTCTAATCATAACACGATTATTAATGGAATAATGGTCCCTTAAACAGATCACCGTTTATTATGTCAGCCTCTGTAGCCTAGTTGGTAGTGACCCTGCCTACAAAGCTGGAGGTTCCGGGTTCGAACCCCGGCGAGGGCAATATTTGTGTATTTATTTATCACAAATATTTGTTCCTTGGTCATGGTTGTCTATGTATTTAAGTACCTATATGTATCTATCTATTATATATATCGTCGCCTGGTACTCGCATCACAAGCCTTAATTGAGCTTACCGTGGGGCTAGGTCGATTTGTGTAAGATGTCCCAAGATATTTATTTATTATTTATTATTATTATTATTATATTTATTATGACCGTGTGGTGACGGCAGTAAGAATACATTTGTCACCACCCCAACTCCTCCTGCGGGTGTCGTAAGAGTCGACTAAGGGATTGAAGTGTCACTTACCATTATTTGACAAAAGATTGATGATGGGCAGCAGCGTCATCATAGTGGACACATTACTGCGATCGCCAATCCGCTTGCCCAGCGTGGCTATTATGGGCATTTACCTCCTAATGCGTCTATACGCATAGCTATCAGGAGAGCCCTACGTCCAGCGGTGGACTATTATAGGCTGATGATGTGATGATGTGAAACAGATCACCACTATTTTTGTTACTATCCTGTATAATAGAAGGTCTAGAAGTACAATAAGTCCTTTTTGAATTAAATGCCGCTTCAGTAGGTGTCCCGAGCTAGAGTAAAGTAGATAGTCTGCAAAGTTTGTCAACCGCAGGCCAGTTTCGTCCTCTGGCCAACAATGATACAAAGTGGTTGGGAACTTATTTATTTATCTGGCGACAAGCAAAGTCCGACTCCTTTGCTAAAATTATATTGCAGACCGAGGCGAGTACCTGTATAACAGTATTTTGAACTGGTTTATGGTACAAGTATTGAATTTGGTAACTTAGTAATAAATAACTGTGTATTGCTTAGATTCGCGCCTGGAAAAGTAACAACTGTATTAAAATGACGGATTTAAACGACAAATCACGTGAACGTAACATAGAAATCATCACTTGACTTTCCGTTCGTATACGTCATTCTGATTAATTTCTTACGGCATACGCTTTGCGAATGGCATTTTGGCTATATCCTGTTCTGTTAGGTATTTGACTAAATCTAAACAATCTAGCTCATTTTCTACTCATGATTTTCAAGAGAAAGATACTCTCTTGAAAATCATGAGTAGAAAATGAGTTTTAGCAAATATAGATGATACAACAAGGAAATACAGCTAATTACATTGTTTTGAGCCTTAAGCAATACTTATCTTATGTATAGTTATAGTATAAATATTACGTTTCTGTTTTGTATTTGGCATTTTTTTCCAAAATGAATATTTAGAGCGGGAATAGGGGGATACCCTAGCGTATGTTTGATGTTTGATTCGCAGAATGTAACATGTCGCAGAATTTATAATTAATTTTCATGGAAGTAAATTCAACTCTGAGAATGTTATTGCTATTGAGAATGCCATGAATCAATTCTTAAGCTTTAGTAACTATCAGCGCCTTATAATAATTGCGGCAACATTTCCTTATATTTTGCACGACAATAATCGCCATAGGCGATAGGCGCTGTCACGGAACCGTTTGTCACATCATATCATATCAAAGTGGCATCAAGTATGGGTCTGATGATGGAACCTTGGAGAAATCGGCTGAAATCGGTATTTTAATTTTAAAATTTGGTGACTATTGATCTATAGATATGTATAGTGATGTAAACACACCAATAAATAGGTACTCTAACCAGAATTCGACCCCGGGTCAGGGTTACTCGAGTAGACTAGGGAAAATGCACACTTTTTATCAGGACTTTTTTTATATGTACGAAGTGATACAATTTCATATTGGAATGGATTCCACTAATTCTATATATATTTTAAAACCCTATTTGAAATAAACATGTTTATAGTCTTTGTAGTATGTATTTTGTATAAAAAGTAGTCAGTATTATTTGCTTTTGAGTGTATAATGATAAAAATCTCCTGATTCTGAATAAGCACCTTAACCTTAACCAAAGTAATAAGTCGTGTGGCGGGGCAGTAAAAATACTCTCCATTGTTCCTCCGGTACCCATAGTGTGCTACAATGTGCAAAAATATGTCAACAGAAAAGGAATGCCAATGCGTAAGGTCGCCGCCCTCCATTCCTTTATTGCAGTCGAACTATCTCTCTCTAAAGAAAGTATGCGTGAAAGCGAGACAAAACTGGCTTCAGTAACCTTACCACGAGATGGCCTTATAACCTGTGTACGTAATGTACTTTATGTCTTTCTCCCTTGCACCAATAGTGACTTAAATCAGTATGATCGGGATGCATGTAAGTAAAATGCGCAGTTTTTCGGCGGTGGCAAACTTATGGTAGCGGTATAAGCAAGGAGAATGTGTCGTACTCGATCTTTTGTCGCCGAACCCTTTTGTATCCATGGACTAAGTTTCTTTCACTTATATAGAGAAACCGTTATAGTCATTATCATTATAACTCAAAGACACTTTCCTTAAAATTACTTTAAGTCTATTAATTTTAATTTAAAAGGCCCTTGTAGAAAGGAAAACAAATTTTAATATCAATAAATATAAACCTGCCAATGATTTGTAATCTGCACGCTCCGTCCTAAACAGTTTTGATCGTTGCATATACAAACAATGGAATAATCTTGGCAGTTATACGACTGTAATAATATGTAACTATTAAAAATAATTACATACAAACTATTACAATGGTCAGTCGTGACGTCATTGACGTGTTTGGGGCACTATGGCATGGTACGAGTATAGGCTATAATTTTATGGTCTACGTAGCCCAAGGGTCAAGTGTGTGTTAAGGTAGGTTTACATGAGCTTATAATAATTATTTGATACCATAACGAACATCATTTTGGTTGCCATACGCGCCATTCGCAAGCCGGTCACCCCACGCCAAGGGAGGCCTATGTTCAGTAGTGGACGTCTTATGGCTGAGATGATGCTGATAACGCACATTTCGATGAATTGCCCTCTATTTTACAAATGTCAGTATGGTCTAAAAAAATAGTCTGTTACTTCTTGTCTGGGTTCGCAAGCTTCCATAGACGATCTACGGTTGAATGGGCTGTGCGTTACTTGTTAGCCAAAATTTTACTACTATCGCATTCATCGCCGTGAAAAATGAGGCTAATATGACAAAAAAATTAGTATAGTCGTAAGGTAGATAGCATACTAAGTACTCAGGCAAATCGATAAAAGATGAGTAGAGTACTACCCAAGCAGTTTCACTTTTGTAAATAGTGAAAGTAACTAAGCCTTAGTCACTAAGCTCATGTAAACCCAGCGTTAGTTCCGAATGCAAAGGAACTGGTTGGCGCGATAACGGTTCGCATGTATCCGTACCATGAGCTGCTATCGCGTTATTAACGCGGATTTACTTCATCCGACTCGCTTGCACCAATACGCGAGTGCGAGCGGGATGGATAGAAAGTAAGCCCTCGTTAATAACGCAGTAGCTCATGGTAAGCACTTTGAAGGCACGGTGGTGGCAAAGCAGACGAGTCGCCTCTAAAAGTTGGTCGGAGGCGCGCGCGCCGCCAGTTGACGATCTCTGCACTGTGTGTCAAGACTACTGTTGACTTTGACTGTGATGATAAACATAAACAATTGGTGTTAGTGAAAGTGATACGTTTGGCATTTTAAGGAAGAGGAAAAATAATTTTAAAGGTGAGTTTAAGAAAATCGATGGATCTGGTGGTCTCGATGATTTCGAGTTAGTGTTTAGATCGATGTGTTCTAATTTAGTATTCAGGAAAACGAGGTAAATACTAAATAGAAATAAATAGCGGATGACTAGGATATAGCAGAAGGAACCATTAAAATTCTATTCAAATTATGTCCATACTGCCATTGCCTTATTGATAAAACTAGAAGCTCTAAACAAGTTTTATGATTTAAATCAAACACGTTTATCGGATAGCGTTTTTAACATAAAACGTTTGTATATTAAAACAAGACACGAATATTTTTTTACCTTAAACATTACAATATTTTTTATCTCTTTACAATATCTGTGTAGGTAAATAAATCAAAGTTTTTTACACTAACCTTAGCAACTGACACATTCAATATAAATTCCTAGTGTTAAATAGATATATATGAAAATAAGAAAAAAACATATCTTAGGACGTCTTACACAAATCGACCTAGTCCCACGGTAAGCTCAATTAAGGCTTGTATTGTGGATAACAAGCGACGATGTATATTATAATGCATGATATCTATAGATACTTAATAGTTATTTGTTGTACAAGGGAGGAAAGTGGTTGTTTAATCATCGTGCCAATATTGAGACCCGAGCTAGCGAGAGATTCCATAGTTGAACCACGAGCGAAGCGAGTGATTTAAAAATGGAATCTCGAGCGTTGCGAGGGTTTCAAGGCACGATAATCAAACAAACTTTGCTCCCATGTGCAACACAACGTGTAAAAAAAAACAATCAATGCAACAAATCAGTCTTTATTAAATAACTTGAGAGTAGTTCTAGCACTACCTATAATAACAAAATATATTTTTTAGTATTTAACTACAGCAACATACTATAATAACAATATAATAGTTATAAGATCAATTAATGTTGTAACTTGTATAAATTGTAATTTTTTTCTTATATTTAAGACTTTTAAGTTTAACTTAATTTGGTAAATGACTAGGTCTATGTGACCAGATTTTTTTTTATAATTACAATGAAACCTACCTACATTAATTAAATTGTCAAAATTTCTATGATGTTTAAGTATAAAATCTTTATCCGGCAGCTAAAACATAAATCATTTTAAAGAATGTGTGAGGTAAACTTAAATTTCCTACTTTTTGGTGAGATATTACGTAGGAAACTTTCCTTACAAAACTCGCATTCGAGTATTTTTTTATAAGTTGGCAACACTGACGTACGAGACGTCAATGTTAGCGGGTTGCGTTCTGAATGTAAAAGTATACTATCTGGTTTTTGTCCAATATGATAAGATTTTGAGATAGGTTTTTATGAAATACTAAAAATCTAATTTATTATCTTGAATAAATGAAATAATCTGGTGTGTGATAAAATTTTCATGGTGTCCCTCAAGAAATAATCAGCGAATCATAGCCATACCAGCGTTTGACGTTCCATGGTTTTGAACGTTTCACGGTTCATCTGTCAATTTACTTCCTTCATAAGTGATTAAAATGCAACTTCCCTCACTGAAATTAGTGAGGGAAGTAGGTGTTTCCGAGCTAGTGTGGGGAAAATACATAGACAACCAAGAAACAAATATTTATGATAAATAATTACACAAATAATGCCCTCGCCGGGATTCGAACCCGGAACCTCCAGCTTCGTAGGCAAGGTCATTACCAACTAGGCTACGGAGGCTGACTACAAAAAGTACAAAAGATGAACTGTCAAAATTTTTGGGCTCAAAATTAGGACGTTGACACTCATATACCTACGAGTATCTGTTGATTCGAATAGTTTACCTTGACCTCGATTGTGTTATGTGCAATTGTCAATGCGCATCAATTCTATAAAATAAATAAATAATCTGTCATGGGAATCTGTCTGGTCTAAGGCTGAGTTTCCACCAGAGATGTGCGAAGATGTGTTTCGATACAAATGACACCTCGCTCGAGTCATTAATTAGGTGTAATTTGTATGGAAACACATCCTCGCACATCTCTGATGGAAACGCAGCCTAATAAAGCTTGACATGTATGTACACACATGGTGATTTTTTACCCACCGTTCAAATTTTAGAGGGTTCATTCTGAGGTGTTGATGAACTTTTATGATGGGACCGGCATCCGATTCGAGAAAAAAATCTGATGTTCCTCATCCTGTATATATGGTGAAATTAATAGAGTAATACAAGACAATAATAATTTATTCCATTACTTCTGAATATCTTTTACTATGGGGTCCATAATAACCACAAGATGACAAGATAGAAAATGAAACTCTTTCATATTTTGTTCAACGTGTGTTTGATCCATTTCTAAGGAAGTTCTGAGTTTTGTTTCTCGTTTTGAAAGTCAAATTCAATAATATATTGAAGTTTAATTATCTTGTTTCATAATTTAGATTTCAACCTGGGTCGCGTTTTATAAAGTTACAATTTACAATTTCGCTGTTTGCCTCTCTAACGCACGCACTTATTGGCTAGAAAGAGAGGCAAATAGCGAAATTGTAAATTGTAACTTTATAAAACACGACCCTGTAGGTATATAAATAGGTAAGATAACAGTAATTTTCTTATCAGTCGCTGGACTGTTTTCCATTAAGTAATTGTGCTTATTCGTTACTTGACAATCACAAGTAAAAACTGTAATCTATTCTCCTGAACATGTTTATAAAGCTAATTTGTCATATTTACTCCATATTACTTACATGTTTTGTTTGTCTTTGCAAAATGCTGCAAATAAACTATTGGCATCATGGCAACAAGGATATCACGATTGAATAAATCGAAAATATTTGTAATTTTACACTCAAAAACTAAATTTATTCATTAATTGGATAGGTAATTCATTTGTGATTTGATCATCACGATGCTTACGTATACCTGCCGTTCATATGAGTGTACTCATATACGTATACGTATAGGATATACATAGGTATTGTAGTTAATAGTTCATAACTCAACCTGGTTATTTTAGCTCAAAAGACAAGACTGATGCTGTGATCATAGTAGAGAAGACAGTAGGTAGGTATGATCTAACCATAATTCAGAGAGAGATAGATATCCGTGCTTGATACACAAATGTCAAAACCTATACCTAATTTATAACCAGGTCAGACAAATGGGCGTCATTGTTCGCAATAATATGGACATGACCCCAAAGTTGATTGAATACAGAAAATTACAAATTTTACATCGGTAACTATGAAACCTCTGTCAACAGTCACCTTGCTTAGAAATCAAATTTCAAGAAGTTATTCGATTGATACCGGAAGGGCAGCAAGGGTAGGCCTCCCACAAGGTGGACTGATGATCTGGCGAAGGTCGCAGGAGTCCGCTGGATGCGGTAGCCCAGGACCGGTCGATGTAGCAATCTTTGCGGGGAGGCCTATGTTCAGCATTGGACGTCTTTTGGCTGATATGATGATGATTCGATTGATTAATCCTGTATATTATAATCAACTTTAGAATCATGTCCACATTATTGCGAACAAGACGCCCATTCGTTCGATCTCTGTTTATTAACAAATGCCAAGATCACGAGACCCACCGGCTAATTGTGTAACAAAAATGACAGATGATCACGGAGTGTTTTGAAATATGACAATGGCATAAAAACCAACATTTAGGGACTAGGATCTAAATATTTTTCGTTGTTTTATTTCATACCACTCTGTCACGCTTTTAGTTGCTGTTTTTTTTTTTTTTTTTTTATACCACGTCGGTGGCAAACAAGCATACGGCCCGCCTGATGGAAAGCAGTCACCGTAGCCTGTTTCGACTCAGTATATTAAAAAAATCAAACCAGGTGTCTGCACTGCTGTGTTTCGGTTATGGGGTAAGATAGCCGATGTAATTACTGGCATAGATAGAGGCAATCCATCTAAGTCCTCAGGGTAGGCAGCGCATAGGCGATTTTCTGTTCGCTATGTCCATGGGCCTCAGTTACTACTTTCCATCAGGTGGTCTGAGATCTCAGTTGCCTACCTTCGTCACATAAAAAAATGAACTTCATCTTAAAACTAAGTAAATCTGTAACGCGGAAGGTTCCAAAACTTTATAATTGCAATACGTAACATACTAAATCTTCTAATGGTTTTCGGAATATGCAAATTAATTTAGATTCGTTAATGTTTCCGCAATCTGAGGCAAGGTCGGCAGCTAAATTCTCGCATTTATCCGTTAATTCGTACGATTGGTCTGTTTAAATGAAAACAAATGTTGCAATTTAATCTTGCATTCATAAATTTAATAATATTGTTAGACTTAAAATCCGGGCCCTGCCTATGCAGTTCGTGATCGTGGGTTCGAATAACGGTGAAGGCAATTAATTACATTTGTATGATGTGATGAAATTGATGAAATGAGCATAAATATTTATTATTTCATAATTCATAATACTTACATGATTTTATGTATAGGTATAAAACTAATACCTACTCCTGTAAGAAATACTTGTCTAACTATAAGGAATATAAGTATATACATAGGTACATAACACAAGGAAACCGAATATATAAAAAGTATCTGGAATGTTATAATATATGAATCCAAGTTATAGTATTAAATAAATGAATAATAAAATTAACATGCACTTTAGTTATTTCAAGTTGACGCCGAAAATAAGTCTAATTGAATAACTTCTAAAAAGTGGCTTTGTCGACGTAAAATCTAGGGTTAAAAACATTTTATGCGAACTACGTAATTAATCCGACCAAAGCATCAAAATGAACACAAACATTTTAAAACTTTTTAAACCAAAATGTTAACCTGCCTTTTTAACCGACTTCAAAAAAGGAGGAGGTTCTCAATTCAACTGTTTTTTTTGTTGTATGTATTCACGATTGTTCACGATTCTCGGAGATACCTATCAGGTAACTGATATCTCCGAGAATCGTGAACCGATTTTAAATTTTATTTTTGTGATCGACCGTGTATAACCCCGAGATGATCCCGTTGGCACCAAGTTGGGATCTGATGATGGGATCTTGGAGAAATCGAGGGATCTCTTCAAATGTTATACGTTAATCTATGGCGCTTTTGGTAATTTTCATTCATTTACAAGAATTTGCATTCAGAAAGTAGGTTTTGATGATACTCTTGGAAGGATCTTGGAGAAATCGATTGAAGTTAGTTGTTTTTAAATTTTTAATTTAGTGATTAAAAATCATACTAGTGATTCTAGTGAATGATGTTTCCCTAGCGCAAACAAGGAATTAGATTAGTAAAACTTTGTACATAATATAATGAAACACAACTTTTTTTTTGCTGAGGATGTGGGTTCAAATCACACCTCTGGTGTTGGTAGACTTGGCATATTTTCGTTGGTAGGTAAGTGACATCTAAATTTTATAATATAATTTATATAACTCTATTTTATTTTATTTATTATTTTTATATACCTATCTAAGATTACACGAATAAGACATTTTAATTCAGCAATTATAATTACGAATTTGCCCCAAATTAAAATAACCACAAATATTTTATAAAAAATAACATTCACGAACAACTTAATATTGATTATACTCGTGAAAATATGTTCAGTAAATATAAATAGCATGTCAACGTTTTACTTTCTACATAAAGATACAGTTAAGTATGTACACTTAAGTTTCCTTGTAGGTAAGTAGTAAAACAGTAGGTAGATGATATCACTCCGAAAACTCTTTCACTGCTCTCCTTTCACTTTTTTGGCTATAAAAAATCGTACATTACTCGTAAGGGCATATATATAATGATATTTACCTTTTACCGTTGGTCCGTTGATGATGTAAGAAAATGTGTAAAGTTCATTCATTGTTACCGTACCTATCCAAATTATCCATACATGTATAATTTATATAATCTAGTAAACAAATAACCTAAAATTTGACGTTTTCTGCCATAAACTGCCATGTCCTTGATTCCAAATATAGTAATCTCAATTCCCATTGGAAAAAATACCTTTTGCATAAATACGGACTCGGCAAGCCAAGATGACATTCTACAATCGTATACGATAAGCGATAAGTAATAGATGTATGAGAATGACAGATTCGTACGACCATTTCCATACATTATTATGGTCACGTGATTTATCGTACTCGTATATGATTGCAGAAGAATCTTGGCTATAGGGCTCCTGGTATTCTTGGTATAGACGAACATGGAGATTTTGTAGTAACATTTTTTTGGAGATAACAAGTTGTTTTCTAAATAAGAAACTAAGGATGAATAGGCTGTACATATTGATTGAATATAAACCAATCGTGACATACATCACATCATCAGCCTATGATAGTCCACTGCTGGACGTAGGCCTCTCCTATTAACTATGCGTATAGACGCATTAGGAGGTAAATGCCCATAATCGCCACGCTGGGCAAGCGGATTGGCGATCTCATTAATGTGTCCACTATGATGACGCTGCTGCCCGTCATCAATCTTTTATCAAATAATGGTCAGTGACACTTTAATCCCTTAGTCGACTCTTACGACTCCCGCAGGAGGAGTTGGGGTGGTGACATATGTATTCTTACTGCCGTCACCACTCGGCCTGACCAATCGTCAGTAGAATTTAAAAAATAAACAAATATGGCTGATATTCCATAGCATTTGACGTCTTTGACACATATCGTGAAACACATTTTTTACGTTAATTTAATACAAATGGGTATCAAGAATTTGAACTAAAAATTTATGTGAACTTAAGGTTTAATAATGTATAAAACCAAGATTGTGTTCTAAAAGTGCGTGATTATATGGAATTATGAGAGTTTTTAGGTTTGTTTAAATTTTTTTAAGAGTATTCATTCATTCATTTACAATTCATATACATTTAGACATTGTTCGGTTATACTGATGATAACGATAAGCTAAAAGCAAATATGTCTTGTAAACATATTATCGACATGTGTTTACATGGTTTTATATCTAATTGTAATAAACGTTAATGTTAGATATGCGTATTATGCACTACGTTTTGTGTCAAGGTGGTAGGCATCATTCCATTAACTAAAAAGGCCATAGTCGGATTTTCATAGTAAGTCAGCCTTTAAATCAACCAGACTCTAGTATTTTTTTGTGAGTACCTCTTATGGTGAAGAATATTTCTGCTGAGTATCAACGTCCTATCGGTGACAGTTTTTGACTTATGATTTTTTTTAGTTTTTTCTTTAATGTGTTGTATCTCAGGATGTATAAAAGCGAATTGCTTCAAATTTTGAAATAATGTTCTTTATTTAGATATGCATCGAATTTAAAAAAATGAATATCGATTGTCGTATAAAAAAAAGAAAAAAAAAGATCAAAAATTTTTTCATATTTTTTTTGTGTACCTATGAAGTAGTGACACCTCTATTTTCTTTTTCTAATTATAGACCATACATTGGCCTACTAGTTGCCTAAGTATCAAAATTTTCCAAGCGGTACTTATTACCAAAAATCGGCAATATGTGTGGTCAAGTTCTGCATTCAATCGGTGTTTTTCAATGTAGTATACAAACTCTTCATTTATATTTGAGTTTTCTTATCAGGTTATCTTATTTAAGAGTAAATGCTAATGACAACTTAATGTCATCATGATGCAAGCTGTTTATTTCATTATTAATCGGCCGTTTACCATTAATATATTCAAGAGCTAGCGTATATAGTAATATATTCAAGAAATATATTATTTTTAATGAACATCTCATAAATAATATCGAATTACGCTAGTTAAAATAATAAACGGCCGATTAATAATGAAATAAACAGCTTGCATCATGATGACATTAAGTTGTCATTAGCATTTACTCTTAAATAAGATAACCTGATAAGAAAACTGAAATATAAATGAAGAGTTTGTATACTACATTGAAAAACACCGATTGAATGCAGAACTTGACCACACATATTGCCGATTTTTGGTAAGAAGTACCGCTTGGAAAATTTTGATACTTAGGCAACTAGTAGGCCAATGTATGGTCTATAATTAGAAAAAGAAAATAGAGGTGTCACTACTTCATAGGTACACAAAAAAAAATATGAAAAATTTTTTGGTCTTTTTTTTCTTTTTTTTATACGACAATCGATATTCATTTTTTTTTAATTCGATGCATATCTAAATAAAGAACATTATTTCAAAATTTGAAGCAATTCGCTTTTATACATCCTGAGATACAACACATTAAAGAAAAAACTAAAAAAAATCATAAGTCAAAAACTGTCACCGATAGGACGTTGATACTCAGCAGAAATATTCTTCACCATAAGAGGTACTCACAAAAAAATACTAGAGTCTGGTTGATTTAAAGGCTGACTTACTATGAAAATCCGACTATGGCCTTTCACACTTTACAAGTAGGTACCAATTGACTATGTAAAGTTTTCTGAAGGTATGAATATTATATTTTTCCCTCATAGCCTTCATCTTAAGGTTCATGAAATGCGGTTCTTTTATATTTAATTACTATAAACTATTAATAATCTTTTTTTAAATGAGTGAGGTGACGTTTGTGCAGTTTTATGAGTGAATAGAGCCTAATGCGCTAGTCCGCAGTCAGTAAAATGAAATGGAAAAAAAATCTGTCAACGTCTATTTGTCACTTGTGTCATTCTGTATCATTTTTTTTCTATTTCATTGTACTTGTTGTAGACGAAAGCATTAGGCTCTGTTCAGCAATAAAACTGAACAAATGTCAACTCATTGACTTAAAAAAAATCTTGACAAATTATGCGACATAAAAATAAAAGAGCCACATTTTCTTGAACCTTAAGACAACAGTTATCAGGGAAAAATGTAATATTAATTCCTTCAGAAAACTTTACATAGCCCATTCGCCGATGTAGTTACTCAACCTCGTATCTGCAACACTCATTTGCTGGAAAAAACCCCGTATTCAGAGTGAACGAAAGTTGACATTTCCATGAATTAACATATTGTAGATCTGAGGTTACTGCTGGGGCATATTTCTCGAAAGCTTGTAACTTGTAATACAAGCGGAAGTCCTTATCTAATTTTATTAATAATGTTAAAAAGAGACTTCCATTTGTATTACAATTTACACAAGCGTTCGAGAAACGGACCCCTGGTCTCCTGTTCGTTGCCGCCGCAATTTGAGCTCTACTTTTGACCTACGATCAGGTGCAGTGGAGCCACTTTGTTGTGCCAATATAAGAAAAAGAGGTTGAAAGTAAGCGTCAAATTTATAAAACAGTCCTGGAAATTCAGAAATATCACCTACAGTCAAAACTGTCACAATCAAATAAAATGCAAATAGAACAATTATCATACAACTAACATTTGTTGCAAAAGTTTCCAGTTTCCATTATGTCAAAAGCCTCTGGTGTGGCAACAGCAGCCTCCGTGAATAGTTGTGATAAGTTATAAAATTGAAGGTCAATTACATACCAAATATTGTAATCCAGCATCGTAATATGCCCACTGTAATCCGAGATCGGTAATCTTCTCATTAACATCTACGAAATTCTGCAGAGTCGAATGCTGACAAACCAGTATAAACAAAACAAGTATCCTAACGCGACGCGATGCGAACGTGATCAGTTTGTTTGATATTTTCGCGCGATAGAGACGCGACGCTTGAATCGAAATTTGAAAAAATAAGTCCACCTGTTTCTTACTGGTTCTTCTCAAGAACGGTGTAGGGTTAGAACCAGTAGGGTAAATCCACAAGACTGTAACGAGAGTTACCAATTCTTTCGTATGTTTTAAAATTAATTACCTAATCAAAGTTGAGTTTCCTGTAGGTAGATATGTGGACCCTTAAATGTACTTAATTAATATGAGAACATAGTAGATTTTTTTTTCTCTCGTGATAGTGTCAGACGAGTCGAAAATGCTTATTAATAAGCTTACTTGAATAAAGAATAGTTTGACTTTGACTTTGAATAGTGTGTCGTTTTGTTTATTGAAATGTCCTATCGATAGGACTTTTCGCTTGCACGTAGGACAACGCCATCATATCGCATATAATATTCGTGACTTCTTCGCATCGAATCCCGTCGTAAATATCGTCGCTTTGTAGTACATAGGACATAGTCTAATTTTGTATTG
The DNA here is from genome assembly GCA_025490895.1 of Thaumatotibia leucotreta. Taxonomy (NCBI): domain Eukaryota; kingdom Metazoa; phylum Arthropoda; class Insecta; order Lepidoptera; family Tortricidae; genus Thaumatotibia; species Thaumatotibia leucotreta. The sequence goes on along the minus strand of JALPQI010017413.1, from coordinate 13,134 downwards.
GATTAAGATCAACTGGAGGCCGCAGCTATGATGGTTTCGTAAAACATTAGTCTCGCTAATTTATTAAAATATGTAGCCAGTTTATAGTCGCCAATCGCCATCATCGATTAAACGACAGGACAATTATACTAAAAACCACGGAAAGAAGGACCCTACCTAGAATACAATAACGTTTAAATTAAATAGCGTTGCTACCATAGAATTATAAGATGTTTCCAAACGCTCTGTCGCTAAAGCAAAAATTCTTCGTATTTATATTATACGTTACCTACGTACATATCAACAATTTTATTGAGTAGTATTGGGTATTTTTGAAACCTCAACGTTTTTGAAATAATCTATAATTTTTTTTTTTTTTTTTTTATCAGCCTGGTTTAGTGTCCCACTGCTGGGCAAAGGCCTCCCCTCTTTTCCTCCATTCGGCCCGGTCGTCACAATTCTCCCGCCAATTCGGATAAAACGCGTCCAGGTCGTCCCGCCATCTCCTTCTCGGTCTGCCAATGCCCCGGCCAGCACCATCGAAGGTTTCCCGTGGGTCCCAGTCTGAAACCATTTTGGCCCACCTTGCCGGGTGCATACGGCAAACATGCCCGGCCCAGTCCCACTTAAGCTTAGCGGTCTTGACACCTACATCTACAATTCCGGTTCTGGAGCGCAGTTCCGTGTTTCTGATTCGATCAGTTCTACGAACACCAAGTATGCTGCGCTCCATCGCCCTCTGGCAAACCTTGAGTTTTGACTTGAGAGATTCAGTTAATGACCAGGTTTGTGCGCCGTAGGTTAGGACGGGCAAGATACACATGTCAATGAGTTTGCGCTTGAGACACAGAGGAAGGTCACCCTTCAACAGCGCTTTCATGGACCAGAAGCTCTTCCAGGCATTATCGACACGTCTGTTGACTTCCGCGGTCTGCCTGTTTTCGAAAGAAGCTATCTGGCCCAAGTATATGTACTCATCGACATATTGTATATCCTGTCCGTCTACCGTGACCCTACGTTTCGTTCTATTGGTCATTAACTGAGTTTTTGTTCGATTCATTGTGAGTCCAACCTCAAGGCTTGCGATGCTGAGATCTTGTAGCATTTTCTGTAATTGAGATGCCGTATGGGAGAATAGGACAATGTCATCGGCAAAGCGCAGGTTTGTTAACCTTTTATCACCGATGACAATGCCCAACCCCTCCCACGAGACCGCCAGCTTTTTGAATATTTCTTCAAGGCAACTGGTGAACAATTTAGGAGACAGCGGGTCGCCCTGCTTTGTATTTTGCCTTTTTCTATTTTGAATGTAGGACCTGGCGTATGCAACTTAATGTTGGCCGTACTGCTATTGTAAATTGTTCCAACGAGTTCAACATACCTTGAATCTATATATATTTGATTTTACCCTATCTAGAATCCATAAAATCATAATATAAATAAAAAATAACAAATGAGCACTTTTATAAAATTCTACCTATCCAACTGTCGTAGACTATGGTGTATCTATCAGTGTTAGTCGAAACGAAACTAATTCTTTCAAACCGCCGGCCATGGTAAGATCACATTTGGATGGGTAATTCGTAATATTCTATACATCCATGGTTGCATAGTAGCTCGATAGCAAGTTTACCCATCCCACGAAACTTGCCGAGGTTGCCGCTTGAATCTTGACTAACACCGAATAGTTAAAGCGTTTTGCAACTCCCTGTTTAGTAAAATAGTTCACAGATTATGTGGAGTTTAGCCTAAAGTATTTCCAAGTACATTTTTTGAAGAAACATAATAAAATATCTATGACAATATTCAGTTTCATGTCAATTTATGACGTGAAAGACAGTATGTGTAAAACAGCGACTCAAATATATTTGCATGATGAATGTGAACTACAATGAATAAATACACATAAAATTAAAGCTACAAACAAAATTATGAATGTCAGTTTTATATTTGTAGAGGTTTTAAAGTATTTGAATGTAAGCGCTTCTATTGTACCATGTGTAATAAATACGTAGATATCTGTCTCATGATATCAGATATCTATACATAAAATTATCTAGTGTAGGACTCTGGGCTCAATAAAAAGCTCAATGAGGCATTGCTTTAAATTGGCTACATAGTGGCGAAATATTTAAGTATATCAGTGTATTTATTATAGCGTATTTATATCACGGTAATTGTTTTGGATAATACTAGTCAGGGTAATACGTCTGTATTATCCAGAACAAAAATTGTGATAGGCATACAAATCCCTTTACCGAATGTGCAGCTAGGACCCCGACCTTCTTAGATCACAGATAACTAACTATTCCACATCACACATCATCAGCCGATCTCAGCTCACTGCTGGACGTAGGCCTCTCCTATTAAATATGCGTATTAGGAGGTAAATGCCCATAATCGCCACGCTGGGCAAGCGGATTAGCGATCGCAGTAATGTGTCCACTATGATGACGCTGGTGCCCATCATCAGTCTTCTATCAAAGAATAGCCAGGGACACTTCAATATCTTAGTCGACTCTTACGACACCTGCGGGAAGAGTTGGGGTGGTGACAAAGGGGTGGTAACCCACACGGCAACTACACTGTTTCTTATCGAAGAATCTTTCTTAAATACCTATTAGCATACAGAACAGCGCGATTGTATATTTTGTTGAGTGCATTTTTTGTAAAGTGCATTAGGTGATTATTCACAAGCCGTCATACTGTTGCCGGAACCCGACACGATAAAATAATTACCTCAAGATTTTGCGGTTTATCTCTCTAGCTCATCCAAAGTTCATAATCGTACCTAATTTTGTGGATGTGCAGTGCTTCCATTGTATATGTCAAGATCGTCCTGATCACGATTTTTATCGTGACTGTTCTCGTAACATCGATCGAAATACATCATTTCGTTTATGTCACGATATTACTGTTTGTTTAAATTTGAAATTAAAAGCCATCAATCAAATTCTCGATAGATTTATAAATGCCAAAAAACTGATAAACAAGTGAACACGATTTACATGGTTAAGAGTGAATTACTTCTTCCTGATTCAATCAGCTGTACAATTATTTAATTTATTATTATTATTTACAATAGGAGCTTTATAATTAATTTCTCCGTTTACCCTGCTCTGCTCTGCTATTCTTTTTATTCACAAAATGTAAACATTTATTCAGGTATGTAAGAATAGCTAAGATTCTTATATTCATAAAAACCCTTTAAATTCCAATTAATTTTTATTAAAACAAAAAAACTAAGTAAGAAACTGGACTTCTTCGGTTTGATGCCGAGGATGCAGGCAGCATTTTTCTCGCTGCATTTCGCAATGCTTTCATTGTGCGAGAAAACTGTTCTCTGTCCAGCTGTTCGGTCACTAGTGATCTCGACCAGCTTTTTTAAAGCTTCTTGTAAAATAGATGTGTATAAGTACAATTAATATCCCGAATGATAACATCTTTACCAGCCTTTGTAACAAAGATCGTCGTGAACTGTGACTGAGTTACAGATTGTTGTGTTTTGGATCCCAGGCTGGCCAGACCATTTCCCTGTTTCATATCATTTTAAAAGTATAACACAGTATAAATAAATTAATAACAAATAAGCTTTATATTTTAAAATGCAGTGCAAGAACTGATGATGTGAAATGAGAATAATTAAATGTGGTATTGTAATACGTGTTTTTCTAAACATATCAAACCTCTGTGCAATTAACTGACCTCACAAAAACTGCAATATCCATTGTAGTCGTGTATTTTAGTAACAATCGGCTCTCGTAATGAGACGCACAATTATTTTCTTGTAGCGTGTATTGAGAAACACGAAGATGTATACGCCGTTTCAGTAGATTACCTCAGTTGATGACCCGATCTTACTGGCCAAGTGGCTGAATTTATACTATCGTAAGACATTTAACGACGACTCTGTGAGATGACTTACCCACGCGGTGCGTACCACGCAAGTTTTTCAATCTCGTATCTCACTTAGGCCACTCAGCAAACTTCGTGGCCTAAACACGGTACTGGATTGAAAAGCTCTCTATTATAGCACGATAACTAGTATATAAAAATGTATTCATGAATTGGGGTTTTAGTAGAAAAGGGAGGGAGGGATGGAGGTAGTAGAAGGGAGGTTATTGAATATGACATTTAAGTTGCATTTTATGCATGTAAAAGTGGTACTTATCCTCTTTCTTAATCTCGATGTCCATTTTTTTATGTTCGTGTATAGGAAAATACGCGTTCAAGAAAGATAAAATTTCTCTTTTTTGTGTCCTCACTAAGTACATATACGAATGCATGATGCTTACTCATACTATATGGAACTATACACTTCACAGCAGTATGAATGCGGTTTTGAGGTAACCACAGCCACTTAGTGCTTCAAACCTCATGCTTGAAATCGATACTCGAAAGCTTGCTACTCGTATAAGTAGATAGATCTTTGAGATTACTAATTCTTTCTCAATATCAGCCTGTGCGCCAACTCATATATGCTCGTATTATAGCACTCAAATAGGTTAGCATTAAATAAAATAATTTCTAACCCAACGGTTACTTTTGATTTTTATGCAAGTTGACGTAATAGATATTGAATTTATGAACAAAACACTTGTAGGTAGTATACGAGTAATACATTCTTGGCAAAATAAAGTGAATTTAAGGAATTTTATAATCCTAAATAAAATGTTCTGTACATAATTCTTAAGGTGAATTTACACCAAGCTAGCGAATGCTCATTTTATCCCCACTCTACGAAATTCGTTTGTTACGCAAAACGTAATTCGTCAAAACTCGTTGATTTACATTATATCCTCATAGTTGCTATCAGTGTTACTTCAAAATGTGGTCGTACGATTTCGCCAAACAATAGGTACGTACCTAGTGTATCAATACATACGTGCCTAATCATTGTAATGGCCATAATAATGCTTTTTGTACAGCATTGTACTGCGAAAACATGACGCATTTTGCCAAACGTGAACACAAGTACCTGTATGTGTCGTGTGTCATAATTTTCGCCAAATTTGCTACACAACACAAAGGCTCAATACGCAAATCGCGGTTTGATAATATGCTAATTTAAGCACTGATGCGTTTCGGTTTGGGGGTAAGATAGCCGATGAAATTACTGGCATAGACAGAGGCAATCCATCTAAGTCCTCAGGGTAGGCAGCGCATAGGCGATTTTTTGGTCACTATGTCCCTGGGCCTCAGTTCTCGCTTTCCATCAGGTGGGCTGAGAGCTCAGTTGTCAACCTTCGTCACATAAAAAAGCAGGTATTGGCATTGTCAAATACTTAGTCAAAGTGCCAAATAGCAGTTCTTCATGTAGGTAGCTGAAAAAAATTGGCCACTTTGACTGTTAGAAATTATTTGATGCTGACTATACAAGGATCAACATTGGCAGCCGACTTGTATTACATTGCGTACAAAGTTAACTAATTGTCAATTGGAATCTGTGTTGGCAATGGTACTACTTGAGTCATACTTGCATACAAAACATAGATGCGATCGAGTATTCTGAAGAATTTTCGAAATTGCGTGGAAAATTGGTAAGTAGAATTTGTCATAAAATACATGACTAATTCGACTATATTCTACGAACAAATAAAACATGGAAGCCGCACGCCATACTATATTGCCTTTCAAAAACGGTCCTGAATTTTAGTTGACAAGTGTCACCCCCTCTTCAATATATCACGGTAATAAAAACCGCTATGTTCTGCCCGTCTTGGTAACAATTGGACGTAATTATGCAAAAGGGAACCAATCCACATGAATCTGTCATTTTAAAGATTGACTTTGTTTCTTGTGATTTAAAGTGTTAATTAGAATGAAAAATTCATGTGGGTTGGTTCCCTTTTGCATAATTACGTCCAATTGTTTTAGGGGGCTTTTTTGAGCTGGCGTTAGACGTCCATGTTATGTAATATACGTATGGTCGCAGACTGTACTAAAAATAAAATTATAATATATTCGACTATAGTTCTAATACTTATTAATTTTCATTTAATGTTATTGGTATTTTTGTTAGTTGTAATTTAAAAAATAAGTATATTGGTTTCAATAAAGTTGTATTAATTCGACTTATTGGACAATAAGTGAGGAGCGTCTTTTCAAAAGGGCTTATTTCCACTTTTATGTTACTGAGTTACATCAGTGACCTGCATAGCATTTCAAAATAATCTTAAGCAAAGTCCAAATGCGTGTAATTTGTTGAGGGCGACAAAAACTCTATTATTAAAGACTACAATGAATTTTATTTGCTAACTATGTATGAATACATATTTATCTTTCAGTTTTCGTTAATCGATTTACCATTAAATAGCACTTAATGTCCGTGGCTAAAATTTAATCCAAGGAACCCGTTGTAGGATAATTTAAATGCTAACGCTAATTATTTACACATTAGGTTTTGTAAATATGGCATAACAGCCTAACGGGTACTCGTACTACTCGTGTCTGATGATAGTGAACGGATTCTAATAATCAAACAAATGTCATTAACCGACTTCAAAACAAGGGTGAGGTTTATAATACGATGAAATGTTTTTTATGTAGTGTTTATTTCGTTGAGAGAAAATCATTAAATGTGTCTGTCCATACTATTTTCGCGTATTGTTTTAAAATTACGGTGCAACGATTGTTCTGTTTGTGCTTTTGAATGGAACCGTATGGTCGTCATCAGATATATCGGATCGGTCAATTTGAATTTACACATCCACGTTATTACTGCAAGCTTTGAGACGCAACTATGGGTAATAGTCAGTGGCAAATAGTTATATCTCTTTCTCGTGTATAACATTGTTTCAAAACTTGTAGCGATAACTTGCCTTTTGTATAAAGCTGTAGGTTTATGATGGTACCGCGTCTAATCGTTTGTCGTTGTTGCCGTCACGTTCTGAAGGTGCATTCAGCTTCAGAACGTGACGGCAACAACATTCACGAGCATTCGCTATTCTAACCCCCTACTCTACGAAATTCAATCGTTACACAAAACGTGATTCGTTGATCTCGTAGAGTGGGGGATAGAATAGCGATTGCTCGATTGGTCAGAATGCACCTTTACAAGTATGCAAGTTCGAAAGTGACGCGTAGCACGATAAATAGATAAAACCACCTGGCTGCCTGATTTTAGTGTGCATGTTCAGATAATTTTGAGCACCGTGGCTGCTCAGGATGCTTAGCCAAGTTGCCAATCGCTCAATCGTTAATCGTAAGCGAAAGGCAGGTAACTGTCTTTGTCGCGCTAATATGAAAGAGTGACAGAGATGGAAAACTACGATACGCTACTAAGCGTTAGTGATAGGCAACTTGGCTAAGCATCCTGATATATCTGGCGGTAGTTGTTCCATAATGCTTAACGTGTTGTGAAAGGGGCATCTTTAAGATACGCCTCAACGCGCAATGGGCGCGGGAACGATGCTCAACTGTCTGGTAAACAATGAGAAGAAACTTCGACCCGAACCATTACTACGAGAACGAGTCAGTGGCCCTACCGCCTATCGACGTGTTACCTCCCTGTCATATTCACATACGAAGTTGTAAGTGCGAGAGAGGCAACACGTCAATCGTGGTTCGCGGTACGCCCACAGAGTACTAACCATTCATGCCAAATTTAATGGTCTACTGGCAGATTTTGAGTTTTTTTATGTGACGAAGGTAGACAACTGAGCTCTCAGCCCACCTGATGGAAAGCGGGAACTAGGCCCATGGACATAGTGACCAAAAAATCGCCTATGCGCTGCCCATCCTGAGGACTTAGATGGATTGCCTCTATGCCAGTAATTACACCGGCTATCTTACCCCCAAACCGGAACACAGTTCAATTTTAAACAAACAGTAGTATAGTGATATAAATGACATATTTTAGTCCCCCAGTATTTTTCGTACTCAAAGTTTCGCTAGGAAAAAATATACTTAGGGTACGTCACTGCGTCACAGAGGTATAACACTTGATATAGCTCAGCGAGAGCTCCGAGAACCATGAACCGATTTTTTTAATTTTTATCGAATGGGTTTAATCCCGCGATGGTTCCGTTGGCGCGGAAGTCGGGGTCTGGTAATGGGATCTTGGAGAAATCGGTCCAAGTGGGTTATAATTTTATAATGTTAATATACGAGTGTCAGAAATCAATCGAAAATAAATTGGTACCAAAATTTTATCTAATTGTGACTCTACAAGATCTGAAAGATGCTTTCCAAGTGAGTTTACGTAAACGCTTATAATGCACAATGTCAATACGTAGCTCTTGGTAAGGGTTACCTAACCGTTTTATATACAGTATTATGTGAACGAGAACTGTTCGGTGGTCGTTGTCAGGGTAAAACAGCGAATGGCGAAGCAAACGATACTGCGATTGTTGCCTAAGTATTGTCGTTGAACTGTTACGGTCCTACGGTTTTGATGCTATATCTGTAAGTACTTGCTAGTGATCTGTGCCTTATTTTGTCCTTTATGTGGATTTTTATATTACAGTGTGAATTAGATACTTATCATAGTGGGCAATATGTGCGATATTTAGTTAGGTACCTTTACGTATATATGTAGAAATAAAGCAAGCCAACCAATAGCAACACATTATTTCAAGGAATACTTAGCTGCAATAATTGATGGTATGTTTTTGAATGAATTCATCCTGAAGGCCAACCACTCGTTTGGACGACAATTATCTGGATAACAGTACATACATCTGAAATATAGTTGAGAGGATGCTAAAAGTTACATACAGGTAGCATACAATCATAGAATTTTAATTGTTGAAATAAGACCTCAACTACCTAATAAAACAATAAAACCGACCCCTTCCTCATCGTTGGTCACGTAATACCGAATACATTCTTTGTGGTATTGCGTCTTCTATGTATATTTGCATTAAGTACTCTATACCTACAGTCCGCGTAAATTAGTATATTACCTTTCGACTCTATTATATAGTCGATAAGGTTCAAAGAAGACGGAACTATTTCTCGGTTTGCTACATACATGTAAGACTAAATTTACCAAAAGGTTTTACATAACAAGGCATTTATCGTGACCCTAAAATTAAGCAAGACGTCTTCTCATACATTCATATCAAGTTATCTACATTGTAAAAACACAATTAACATACTAGACGAGTAAGCGTATCGTGTTTATGTCCGGAATAAAAGTTGTACTTAACAAAAATGAGGTTGTAATGTATTGTGAGTAAACATAGTGTGGAAAATGGAAATTTCGACGAGCATAACGTTAAAACCTAACCTATTTTTTCCTAAACAGAGCATGGTGCATTGAATATAATATATGTATGTCTTTTAATGAATTGAAGACAAATTATTTTATTACACCGGCAACAGTAGTAGGTACATTAATTTCTATCCAATTTAAGGGATGTATTTTGCAAATACCTTTTATTTGCAAGCCAATAATTATTCAAATAACCCGTAAGTTTTAAGCACAACTCAAAAAAAATGTATTGGTCTTATAATTATTTCACATGTTCTGAATAATAAGCCTTCACTTCCCGGCAGGGTCCTGGTTTTCTGTTATACCTAAAATTTCTCGCACTCGAACTGTTTTATTACTTTTTGAACAATCCAATATTCATTAGGAAGCTTATATTATACGAGTATGAGGAATAGCCACTGTTTTTGAATACTTGAAAAAATATGTAAATAAGGACATTGATGAATAATTTTATATGTCGAAACAAAATAATAACCAAGTATTTCTTTCATTACAGATGGCACGACTACATCACCTGTTGCTCGCTGCGATAGCCGCTCAAGTGTACGTCAACGCGGCACCGAGTGACGTCAGCAAGCTGGAAGATATCGCGAAAGTCGAAACAGCAAGTCCTGATGCGACACTCAACCCACTGGAAGAAAGTAGTACCCTTGAAAGCACAGACACAACGGGACAGCGGCAAAAGCGGTGGTTCGACTTTGGAGGATTCGCAGTTCCACCACTAATCAGCCCAGCATATCCCACATTTGTAAAAAGAGATGAGTCTCTAAGCACCGGCGTCTACGGCTTAGTAGACGACCCCCTGTCCCATGTTTACAGGCGGTTACAAGATATCGCGTCAGTCGCTAGACAACCAGCCTTCCCGCCTTCTTTACCGCCATCGTTCCCTATCTATCTACCAGTTCTCTACCTACCTCAACCGTGTAACTGCCAACCGCAACAGCCTCAACCGACCAACAACAAAAACGGGAGCCAGCCTGATACGATAAACACCCGCTTCCCTGAAATGGAAGACACGCGCCAGAACTGGGGATACGTCGTCGATGATGACGAAGACCGTGATGATGGTCGGGATGTCCGAAGACCGATCAACTTTGATATCATTCGGCCAAATAACACAGTAACTAGGAGACCTCCTCCTCCTGTAGAACATGGAACTGTTCAAGGAGGTGGAACCAACCAAGGTGGTGGACCAATCCAAGGAGATGAGGGAACTTTGAATAATATTGTACCTGGGGCTTCCCCTACTACTTTTCGCCCATCAACTACGCGACGACCGCCTCAAAACACGCTAAAAGAGGTTTCTACAAGCGAGCTCCCGACCAACTGCGATGCTGCGGTTCTGAGCTGCTGTCATCGTCCAGAGATTACGTTCGAGTGCTTCACCACTCAAGGCTGTCCAGACGTGGGTTCCTACGGGAACCCCTGTGAACCCAACGTTATTTTAAGAGTAATTGACAGGTTCCAGAAGTTTTATCAGCAGAGGACTGGAAAATGATTAGTTATAATCATAAATGGTGTAGTTTGAATTTATTTATGTGCAGTGCAATGCCCTAAAATTGTCATAAGTGCCTACAATTAGAATTAAGTTGAGAAATGGCTTTTGCCAGTTGAAGCTTTTAAAATATCCTTTTTGAGACAAGGATTTAAAATATGTACCTACCTAAGTATTTTCTTCTGCTTCCGAGAAAATACGAGTAAATAACTATTGTGGGACTGTACTTAAGTATTATTACACGAAAGATATATATCGTACTTGTACTAGAGTGTAGATAGGTACTTATCTCTTTTATAGATCTGATCCCCTATTTGATGTATGATGATTTATATATAACATGGGGGGGGGGCATTTTTCTACTATGTACCTACATACATTTTCGGAACACCCAATTGTGCGTGACATTAAAAAAATCTTAATTGCAGTCAGGTTCTTGATGACAATTAAGTACGACATCTTTAAGAATTTAGGCTTGATCGGCGTTTTTATATTTTCAGCCTTCGTAGCCTAAGTCGGTAGTGACCCTGCCTACGAAGCTGGAGGTTCCGGATTAAAATCCCGGCAAGAGCATTATTTGTATATTTATTTAGGTATCACAAATATTTGTTCCTTGGTCATGGCTGTCTATGTATTTAAGTATCTATGTGTATCTATCTATTATATATGTCATCGCCTGGTACCCACATCACAAGCCTTAATTGAGCTTACCGTGGGACTAGGTTGATTTGTGTGTAAGATGTCCCAAGATATTTATTTATTTATTTCATATGGCCTCTAAAAAAGTTTATAATAACACAGAATTATAGTCCGTAATTGTCGTTACAACTTGACTAAAATTAAGGTTTTTTAATTTTACCATAATTGGATGTCATTAAAAGTGAAAAAGCTCCAGGATACAAAAAAAGATGCGGTATGGTTCTGTCTGTCTATGCCTCAAGTCACTGGTCTCACCACGCGAACAATAGATACGCACTCCCGTGTAAATAAAAGAGACACCGCGATACTTGCCCAGCTATCAGCTATCACTGCCGGGCCCATAGTTCATAGCTTAGTAGCACGCTGTGAGACCAGTGCCTCAAGTCAGTAAAATCGTGGCCATTATGCTACCGCTAAATATCAAACTGTTCGAACCATAATAAGCTTATACGATCGTAGAGCAATGAACTAGCAATAATTATTAGCAATGCTCTAACCAGCCACCCGTGTCATTGATAAAAAATTGATGATGACAACTTTTTGTCCAACTACTGGCTAGAATATGTACATAAGTTTAGTTTACATTATATTCATTTCTTCGGTGACCGCGTTGTTCATGAAATAAAACAATAATAACGGATTATATCGCGTATATGAATTATGTAAATTGTTTACATACCGACGTTTCCAATATTTTACAGAGTTCGTGGTCTACGGGTGCAGTGTTCGAAGCGTCGGAATGTAATTTTACCTACTTAATTATTATACGTTATATGACTTTACTATAGTGTTATTTAATAACATAATATTCTTAAAAAACAGGCTCGTAGTTCCTTGAGAATTGCCTCCATTTCGGGAATATGTTCAAGATGTATAATAAAAACAATATTTTTAGGATGACTGTAGTTTTATTTAATTGTCACGAATCCCGTTAATTCCATAATTAATAATTAAGGCAAGAATCACTAGGAATATACACTTTTCATAACAGTTCTTCTTAATCTGATCATATTTAAATTATAAATACCCGAGTAGCTTACACTATTTGGGCGAGAAAATGCAGATTTTAATGGTTCATATATTATTTAGGCGCGTCTTGTAAGAGTTCCGTATCGAATTATTTACTTTTGTATATAACTAATTATACGGGAGCTACTTTGATATAATGATCATGTTGCAACAGTGGTCATAGGTAAGTATCTACAAAAACAATAATAAATAGTAATTATTTGTGGGACAATCAAATTGTTTTTCTTATTTTTTTTTGTAATATTTTTAAGTAGTAACACTACTATGTACATACATTTTAATATATCGGTACAAAAAAATACCGTTAAGTAATAAGTTTAACTTTGTAGTTAAGCTTAAACTTCGATATTTTTTTATTGGTATATGACATCTAATATTTAAATAAATAAATCATTCACATTTTATCAGTGGCCCTTGACACACTGAAAATGAGCTTTGAAAATATTGAGAATTAAAATATCAAATCGACATTTTGTAATACCTATTCCTCTGATAACTACGAGTAAAATCGGGATTTATCGGAATCGACCTATGAAAAAGTAAATCTATATCAATTTCGATTTGATACCTATAGTTTTACTTTTTCATAGGTCGATTTTGTGATAATCATCCAAACTTAAATCGCGGTTTATAGGAATCTATCTCGGCTTAATAACAATCTATCTCGGTTAGTACGAGGATAAAATTGTAGGTCACTTTTAGCAACTCACAAAAA
>JALPQI010017412.1:0-29761 GCA_025490895.1 Thaumatotibia leucotreta | reverse complement strand
ATGGCAAGTCAAATTAATATCTTTTTTTGGCACTAGTTGTCAAAACAATCGCCACTGTGAAGTTTTATATGATATGAAATTCACAAAAGTGACGTCACATTTATATACTGCCAAATGACCTAATCCTTTAATTCTTTTCAATGAACTAAATAGTAGTCATTCATGTGATCAATATTATCCCGAGAAAAATAACTGGTACAACAACAACTCTATCATTACCCCATCTATGGGCAGTCGGCGTGTTAGAGAAAATAATTAAAGTTATCAGAAAAAGCCAGGCATCCAATACGGCTTCATTACAAGAGTTCGGTGGAATCGACCCACAAAAACCCCACATGATCTAATTAGCTTGCTTGGAATATGAAAGGAATGAAATACCTTCTGTTTGCGATTTTATCCAAGATGTCGTCGTAAAAGTGACAGTAGAAATTTCGTATAACTTTTATAAAGTTACGACAAGATTTTTAACCAATTAAAAATTATATCAAAATAATAATATAATATTGGGGCTCTTTTAGTAGGTGAGGATAGTTTATTACAATTCATAGTATCTATATGTACCTAATGTACCTAAGTTTTTATTTAAATATATTTGAAATTAATTTAAATATGTTAATCTTGTCTGTAATAAAATAAAATAGGTACATATTTATTTGCCGATTATAATTAACGAAATGAATTTTCGTATAAAAGCAACACTAATTTAATTTAATTTAATGTATACCTACAAACAAAATGAATCCTGTTTGTAAAAAAAAATATGTATATAAATTATGTAGGTACCTACGAATGTATAATTAATATAAATAAATGCGAAAGTAACTTTCTGTCTTCACGGTGTATCGTAGAGGCGGCAATGGCCGACACAGGCCCAATAAACGATATTTGCAATAATAATGTCCTACCTAGCTATAACGTTAAGAGCAGGGTGCTGAAAATTATGCCCGCTTTCCACTGCGAGCGGAGCGGAGTCATTAAGGGGTCCGTTTAACTTTAACTGCTTCTGTGACTCGCAGCCGTCAACTGAATACTAGTCCTTACCGAGCTATGAACGTGAAACGGAGCCATTAATGAGTCCGCTTCGCTCTCACGCCGCGGCCACAACATCGGTTTAAGGCGACCGGCTTAGCGGAAAAAGTATGGTGCTTCCTCTCGTACACATATCGGCATCCCACTCCAACTCATGGATTCGCTTGCCGCTGGTCGCCTTAGACCAATGTCGTGGCCGGAGCATCAGTGGAAAGCTGATTAGGTCTTAATTATTTCTGTTATTGGGGTGTTTACAACTTATAAGTAGACTGGAATGTTAGATGTCATATATGACATGATATATCAAAGAATAAATAAGTAGTATCGAAGTGTACCAACGTTGCAGGTGGGATTTGAACCCACGTACTCAGCTTTCGCCGCTGATACTCAAACCACTCAACCACTCCAGCTTAGCGGACACCGGTCGAATTTCTCGGGTATAATCAATAACTCGCAAGCAATATGTGCTAGCCGCCTCCCAACCGAATCTCTTTCGGCATTTTGGTAAAGGTGGATTTAGAGCAAACAAGCGAATGTTTATTCTATCCCCCACTTTACGAAATCAAAATCAACGAATTTCGGCGAATCACGTTTTGTGTAACGAACGAATTTCGTAAAGTGGGGGATAGAATGAACATTCGCTCGTTTGGTCTAAATCCAACATAAAGCGTGAGAGATATGGTCCTACGGTAAAGTGGAATGCTTATCATCAAATCTTCTATTGATAGCTACATACCCCCTTATTCATAATTCATAAACGTTTGCTAACTTAACAAGCCACTAATAATTGTTTGTCCGTTTCGGTCTTAACAATGTGTCCAAAAGAGCAAAAGGGACAAACAATTATCAGCGCCTTGTTAAGTTAGCAGACGTTTATGAATAAGGGGGATAGTATTTAAAAGTCTCGGGAAAGGACATGGTGTTTTTTTCCGAATTCTACGCAAACGAAGTCATACAAAATGCTTTGTCCGGAATGTAACGTACAAAATGTTAAACTTGAAACCAAGCAAGCTACAAGTAAGCACACGCAAAGCAAAAAGTACTTACATGCTTCCTTATTTAATCTTTATGCAATCAAATTGTTAATTCATTAGTGTTTTAATATCTCCGACCAATAAAACTCGCCGTTCCCACGACTAGAGAAATGTAATCACCATCAGTACTGAAGAAAATATTAATTTTCCTAAATCAATTTAATACGAAGTTGGATTCACACCTATCCAGAGAACATAAAAACATAGTTATTTGAATAGCTGTTACACGTTACAACATCAGTAATAAATTAAATAATGGAATTATCATTTCATTAAACAGTTAATGCCAAGATTTACATATTAAGAGAATTTAAATACACTTAATAAGGTGTCATAAAACATAAACAAGAACAGTTATTCAAATGAATACCAATTACAATTACCGAGTCGTTTCACTTCATTTCCAAGTCAAACTTGCTCCTAAAGGCCTGCTGAAAGCCTTGTTAACTGAACACGCTATTTCTTCAGTAATTGCATAAAACAACATTCAAACCACAAGACAATACGATAACCTTCACGCTCCCCTAAACCAGTATAAAAAAACCTCCCACCGCTCCTCCGTCACAAGTAAATTTCAGGGCACATGCTGAAGTCGGAAGGCCTGCAGAGGTCAAAGTTAAATGGATGTTTTAATAGCTACAATCCGAGTTGGGAGGTCCGCCGGTCACCTCGTTAATTGAATGTGTCAATCATCTTAACAACGCAAATGAATAGGGCATAGAAATTATGCAGCCAGTTTGCGTAGACCCTCCAAGTTTCGCTTTTTGGTAGCTTTATATTGCATACGTGCGAAGTGGAAGGGTTCTTTAAAGTGGAAGTGCTTCGGGGAGATCATACGGGATAATTTATCATCGCGCGCCGTGGCGTTTTGCACATTAGATTGCAATATCACCTGAACTGAACATGTTTTGAGGGCTTAAAATGCAACAATCTAACCCGGGAACTACCTAATTTCAGCCATAGATGTGTCTTATTTTATTAAAAAACCGGCCAAGATATTTTTTTCTCTCTTTTTTTTTACTATTTTGTCGGCATAACTACGAGTATTATGTAGGCAAACATACCTACCTGTACCAAAATGCAGATTTTTAATACTAAAGGCAACTGAGATATGCTGCGGACAGACGGACATAGTGAAACTATAAAGGTTCATTGTTTACTACGGAACCCTAAAAATTGCTTAAAAAGCCACAGAAAAATATTATTCGAAAACCGTTCAAAAACCGGGTTTTAAGCTAAACGTTTCGGTTAAAAACCGGTTTTGGATTTCGGGCGCTTTTTACAAAGCTTGTGATTTTTTCCGCAACTTGACCTCAAACCTGCCTATTTTTCGAGATCCTAACGCTGTCCCAGTACTTGTTCGGGACTTCACATACCCTTGAATTTCTTCGCAGATGTATGCAGGTTTCCTCACGCTGTTTTCCATCACCGTAAAGCACTTGTGAATATCAAATGATATTTCGTACATAAGTTTTTTGAGAAACTCATTGGTACGAGGCAGGGATTGAACCCACGACTGCGTAGCAGCCGTGCGTTTTTACCGCTCGACCACAAGCGATATTATTACGCGTAGTATATAATTACTCTGTATATTTCATTCAAAACTGTCACAATTGCCGCGCTGCGTGACGGAGCTCAATATCCGTATGTTATCACAGCCCCAGGCCTGCCATCACTCAGTGCAGTATTAATATCCGTTAATACCGCTGTACTAATTGTACGGTATAATTTTCCGGTAAACTCATTACGTCTGGCACGCGTAGAAATCTGTAACAAATTGATGTGGGACTAACAAGATGGCGCGGACTCGTATGGACGTAATTGGAGAGTTAATGAGTATTATTGAGTGGACAGGATGTTAGGTTAGTTTAAATGAAAGTTATTGGAAATATAGAAATGGATAGCACCAGAGGCCCATTTCTCAAAAGCTTGTAACTTGTAATACAATACAAGTGGAAGTCTCTTTTTGACACTATTAATTAGATAAGGACTTCCGCTTGTATTACAAGTTACAAGCTTTCGAGAAATGGGCCCCAGGTCATAAGGTATTACTATTACACCCTCAACTTTAATGTAACATGGGACAATTGGGATCATACTTATGTCGAGATAATATATCGTTCGCTAGAAGAAAACAAAAAAAACCGGGCAAGTGCGAGTCGGACTCGCGCGCGAAGGGTTCCGTACCATTATCAATTTATTATTAAAAAAATAGAGTTAAATCAACCTACCTCAAAAACTATAAGAGATAATTTAATCAAACCAAAAGTCATTGATAGAGTTTATTAATGTGCATAACATATATTTTTCTTAGAATTTTATATTGCGTAGTTTAAAAAATAGAGGGGGGGGGACACATTTTTCAGACTTTGAGAGCTGATATCTCGAAAACGATTTGCTTAAATAAAAATTAGATTTATAAACCTTCATATCATTTTCAAAGACCTTTCTATTAATACCCCACACGCTTATATACAACAAAAATTTTTTTTCTATCCCTCAGTTACATGTATGGAGGGCCCCCATCCCAATGGTTTTTTTTACAATTTAGTATAATTTTCCTGTAGCGGTTTATACAACACATATCTTTACCAAATTTTGTTACTGTAGCATTTATAGTTTCCGAGTAAATCGGCTGTGACAGACGGACAGACGGACAGACGGACAGACGGACATGACGAATCTATAAGGGTTCCGTTTTTGCCATTTTGGCTACGGAACCCTAAAAATGAAACAAACTTAAAATCTTGCATTATTTCATATTCACGTGATTTTAGAACACAATCTTGGTTTTGTCACCAAACCCTTAAACCTTGAGTTCACATAATTTTTTAGTTAAAATTGTATTTATTAGTATTAATGTGAATAAAAATCTATTCTATTCTATTCTATTAACGTAAAAATATATCTGCGAATGTGTTTCGCGACATCCGTCAAAGAAGTCAAATCCATAGTAGAAGATATTGACTAATAAGTAGTTGAGTGAATAATAATGCAATGGAAAGTCAGCCATATTTGTTTTATTTTTTGTTTTCTACTGTTGAATGATATAAAATATCTGAATTTATTGTCCCCTGATTCTAGTATTCCGTTTATCAAATTAATTTATTATGTAGAGACCGTACCTATCTGCAATATTATACATTTGAATATTTAAACTATATCACACATACATTTAGGTCATATTTTAAAGACAAACGGGTCTTAATCGCGTAAACTTACGTTTAATTATATCCTGACGTTTTGGGCATGACGTTACACCCGTGGTCGCAGGCAGACTGGCGAGAGAATGTATCAACACCTTCGAGCTGCACGGGTTTTTCGAACTACCCGCACTTGATCTTGATTATTTACTTCTAGGCTAGGGTTGTCACTAGGCCTACACACAACACTCACAACATCCAATGGCTTTGAAATGGATGTTTCACCACGCTTACATTTGTAAATCACGGGATTCCACGTGGACGAAATTCCGTGCCACTCATTTTGATTAAAATTTCGATGTTTCTTAATTTAAATAGCTTCACGTACTTTTCGGCTATGATGTATACGCTCGGTTGAGAGGACTTTCGAGTTATGGAGCTCAATCCAGTGGTTAGGTCCGGACTTCAACAAATGCTCGGCCACAGCAGTCTTATTCGTTTGACGCTTTTTAACAGCCGTGATATGTTCCTAGACCCTTTCCGCTATGGTGCGTTTGGTTTCCCCAATATAGGAACTACCACAGATAAGGTAAAACATCCTTAGGCGACCTTAGATGCCCTACCTTACCTACCTTAATAACGGCATATTTATAAACGGTTGGTATGGAATACTTATTCAAAAGCGTACCTATTTTGTCCGTTACACCCCTGATATAAGGCAAAAATGCTGGTCGCCTCGCAACATCTGTTTCTTCCTCGGTGTTCGTCTGGGTTGCCGTCTGTTCATTATGTAGCCATTTCTCTTCAGAACCTCCTGAACGTGCGATAACTCAATTTCCACAAATTCAGGGTCACAAAGGTCATGTGCTCTGTTCTTTAGAGAATACTCGTTTGTCCCGTAAGACCCGTTTAATTGTCTTTAAAATACGAGTGATAATCGTGAAAGTTTAAATCAATATACATTTAGGTATTTAAATAAACGTCAAACAATTGATTGCGTGATTAATTAACCAACCAAATACAAAAGCACCTATGTACTTTATTTGATAGTGTGAAGTTTTCATCTACCCACAACTGACGTAACGAGTCATTTGA
Source organism: Thaumatotibia leucotreta (assembly GCA_025490895.1). Classification (NCBI taxonomy): domain Eukaryota; kingdom Metazoa; phylum Arthropoda; class Insecta; order Lepidoptera; family Tortricidae; genus Thaumatotibia; species Thaumatotibia leucotreta. The sequence continues at coordinate 23,460 of JALPQI010017412.1, read as the reverse complement.
AGGTAGTTTTTGTTTTTTATTTAAAATATATATATTCATGAATGTTATATTATGAGATGGAAAGAATTCTAAAAATTCTAAATAAAATATTTTATAGTATAACAAAGTCTTTTATCTATATGTAGTTATTGCCGTTTAAATTGACTAGTTTCATGAAGGCCATGAAAATATCTTTAAAACAAGATCTAATGGGTATAATTTTATCTTATGCCCACCACAAGCATTGTGCTTTGTTTATCTATCTAATATCAGAAAAAATATATTCTACAGTACAAACCTAACCATCCTTGATCCTTAACCCCTTATAAATCAAGAACATTACGTATGCAAACAAAAACATAATTGATTTCTTAGCGGCCCTCCTCGCATTATTAAATCAAAACCCAGACACTTTATTTACATTTACAGATTTGAGGCGGCGTATGAAAAAAGATAATTTGTTACAATAAATCATTGAGGAGTCATATTTCAAGCGCTTGATTCGGATATGGACGCATCTCATTACAATTGTAAACGAAAAGTAAGAAATATTTAGAACGGGAATGTTATAACAGTATTTGAGGCTAATATGAACTTGTTTCCTTTTGATTTTGATCCGTAAATTGACCAGTAACATCGCGATAGGCTGTCGCGATGCGATACCCCCGAGTTATATTTTTATCTAAGATGAGACTTTTCAAAATACGAAGTGCGAAAAGCAAACTTATGATATGTCAGACAACGTTCTTAACAATCTGGCTTGAAGTAGCTAAGTGTAATTGCAATTATGATACCGAATCGAGGTTTGACGAGTCGGCCGTCTAATGATGCGTGAGTAAAATAATTGTGGGTTCGTTTCTAATAGTTGTGAATGTTGTGATGTTTCGGTAGCTGAACGAATGATCTATATAGTAATTGCATGAGATTTGTTATGTATAAGTAGAGTTACGTAGGGTTAATGTATGTAGTGGGTAAGAGTACGCAATACCAAAAATTTCTGTCCAAAATATAAGGTAAGGAGGGGTAAGATGAAACGGTTTTTTGAATGGGGTAAGACAAAATGCTACCAGCAGACGCCGTGCCAGATTCACCACTTATTGTAAAAAGAAAAAAATAATTAAACTGTTTAACAAAATCATTACATCTTTCATTAGGTAGGTACTTAACTGCTAATCTTAAATAAAAAAGATTTTGTGAGTTAAGGAGTCATCTTAAATTAATTATTATTATTTTATTATACATTGCTTATATGGACTTAAATTAGGCACTTACAGTTGTATTTGCACTTTGCAAATGCCTGTTTGCTTGCTTTAACATGTACTTTTTTATCATGTTCCTCGCTTGACTACTGGTTCGACCCTCGGCCTCGATTGATTTTACTAATGTACTTAGCCGGGAACTTATTCAAAACATGCGGTAGGAAACATTTCTATATTCTCTTACCGTATACATTGTTGGTATTTGGGACAATAAATGTTGGGAGGTTAGAAAGGTTCCGTAACCGCTTAGGTCGTGATTTTTTATTTAGTTCTGTTATATTGTCTTTCCCCATTCTGAAAACCGTTTCATCTTACCCCAACTTACCTTATAAGAAATTGAGTATACCTACACCTATCCTCTGCGTACGTTTACCCCACATGACTCTAGCTACTTAAAGTAACAAGGAATTGAATTTTATCAATACTTACTGTGAATGCATTTTTGGTACGAAGAATTATACTTATGCTGCTTATGACAACAATCATCAACTCTGGCCTGCAGGCCTTAGCCAAGATGCCATTTCGAGATCGTATACGATAAACGGTAAGTCACGTGACCATAATAATCTATGGAAATGGTCACGTGACTTTTCGTTGGAATCTATCATTCTTATACATTTATTACTTATCGCTTATCGTATACGATTGCAGCATGGCATCTTGGCTAGACTTGCTGATATAGCACATACGTACCTACCTATGTGCCTACATATTTAATTACTTATATAGGAACAAACTCCACAAATTGTAAGATGTAAGTAGTCAACTTTTGTTCAACACATTTAAACCTACCCACAATTTTTAACCTTGCTTGCTTTCATTTTTTTTTTTTTATGTGACGAAGGTAGACAACTGAGCTCTCAGCCCACCTGCTGGAAAGCAGGAACTGAGGCCCTGGACATAGTGATTAAAGAATGGCCTATGCGCTGCCTACCCTGAGGACTTAGATGGATTGCCTCTATCTATGCCAGTAATTACAGGTCGGCTATCTTACCCCCAACCCGAAACAGCAGTGCAAACACTGCTTGCTATTTAGCGGCAGGTTAACGGGTAAGACGCTGGTAGCTATCCGGACGGACCCTGCACGAGGTCCTACCACCAGCATTAAATAGGTACACACTTGGTCATAGAATACGGGTCGGGTATCACTTTTCATAAAAAAAAACTGTAAACACGCTGATTTCAAATAAATTATTAAAATGTTTACCTATAGGATAAGTGGAATCCAATGTAATATTCAATTGTATCGCAATTTCCCTGATTTTACCATCGCATCCAAAAAACATCTAATTTTATCGTCAGATAACTCCGTTCATCTAAAAATAACATGTCATGATTAAAAAGCCCCTTTCCCTATACATTTTTGGCCGATTTTTAAGCATTACAAAAATTTGCCTGTACAAATGGAGTTACCGAAATAAAAAATCGTTTTGATGTTAAAAACGATTCCACCTATCCTGTAAATATTTGAAGACTGTCTTTGAAATCAGATTTCAAATTAATATCAAAGGTTTCCGTTTCTCCATTGCGATACAGCGAGGAAATGCCGCCGGCATCCTCGGTTCAATGTGGTACAAGGTACAATGCCATAAGGGCCGATCTTATATATACGTTAGGTTAGTTAGATTTAATTTATGTAACAACTTTAGTTCTAATTTACTTTGAAATAAAATACCCATGTCGAATACTAGAGCAGCATTGAGCAGTGGTAATTCTACCTTAGTCCATATTTTGAAGTGAAAGCAAAGCGTACAAAAGGTTAAACCAAAATAAAAACTTCTAACGATCTAAAAGACCTTCCAATTAGAATATAAATTCAAAACGCCTAGCTTAATAAATGCAATACATCACTCAAAGAATTCAATCGGCTACCAAAATGGATCCTATTGAACGCTTACTTGATTTAATTATGCGTATCCATCATGTAACCTTCTGTTCTGTTCTGACGTATTAGAACAATCAATCAGTATTGATACATAACAAATTGAGGAGTGATTTGAGTGATAAGTGGAATAAGCGCCTGTTTTTGTCTTTGTTGTTTTTAATTTGATTAAATGTAGCTATCGAAGTGTGTGTGAAGCAGGCTGCAGTATACACTGAAAAAAATACTCAGTTGGATTTATCAGATCTTGCGTAATTACATTTTTTATTTTATTTGATCAAACTTTTTATGTTGGCATTCTACTAAATTAATTTGGTTGACTACATCAGTTTTTTGTTGATTACACCAGTTGTTTGGTATAATGTACAATGTTCTTTGTTGATTTAACCAGAACTCTGGTATCGACTTCACCCTTCTTAGTTTTGTAAATTTGAGAGCAAGGATTTGTTACATATATCAAAGTTTCCTCGTAATATTGCCAACCTAAGTCACTTTGGTAAATATTTTTTTCAGTGTACCATTCGTCCGTAGATTAAAAAAAGGTAAACAAACCTAAAAAGTGGCATTATCCCGTCAGCATCATCAAGCACTTCTAGAACACAATCTTGGTTTTGTTACAAACTTGAAACCTTAAACCTTGAGTTCACATACATTTTTAGCTAAAATTATTGATAATTATTAGTGTAACGTACCGCTTTTCTTAACACCGCGCATAATGAAGGCGCAACATCTTTGACGAATGTAAATGGATTATGGCAAATCGTGGTGACGGCAGTAAGAATACATTTGTCACCACCCCAACTCCTCCTGCGGGTGTCGACTAAGGGATTGAAGTGTCACTGACCATTTTACAAGATTGATGATGGGCTGCAGCGACACATTACTCCGATCGCCAGTCCGCTTGCCCAGCATGGCGATTATGGGCATTTACCTCCTAATGCGTCTATACGCATAGTTAATAGGAGAGGCCTATATCCAGCAGTGGACTAACATAGGCTGATGATGATGATGATTAGTACCTATAACGTACCGCTTTTCTTAGGTAATACCGCGCATAATGACGGCGCAACATCTTTGACAAATGTATTTTGTGGATTATGGCCAATCGAAACTATTATGGACGAAAGTGAAGAAACACACCTATTTATTTTCAAATAGCGCTTGTATTTTTACTATAGGTTAACGCATCTAAATTAGCGTGATGTATCGCACTCTAGGTGACACTATTGTCGACGAAATTTTAGGACTGTTTTTCTAACTGAATTTAGTATCGGTAAGTACTGTCGAAATTACCTTTTTCCCTCTTTCGTACTGAAACGTAGGCTTGGCGCCTGTACAAGAGAAAATAGGTACTATTTGCTGTTCCAATGATTTTCACTTCAATAACCACCATACAGTCAGCTGAGACGGTAATTACACAAAAAGATTGTAAAGTAATGTACCTGTTACTTGTATTATAATGACAATGATTAAAATGTACGTCTTAGGCTCGATTTTACCAAGCTTTTATTCGATGAATAAGCGCTATTCTCGAAAAGTACCTACCTAAAGGTGCATGCAGACCAGGCCATAATCCACAAAAGAGCATTCGCTGTTCTATCCCCCTACTTTACGAAATTCGATCGTTACACGTAACGTTTTTCGTTGATTTCGTAGAGTGGGGGATAGAACTTTTGGTTTGAACGCACCTTTATAAATGTTTGGTGTTGTCGAGCCTTAGGTCAGCAATGACCGCTTGAAGTACGACCTTTTATTCATTTATTGGATAAAATGCAGACATATCGTTTTCTTGTTATTAGGGCGCTATAGCCAGACATTACATTTGCATTATATGTTCATAACTACTTAGTAAACGTGACATCTGCAACCACTCCGGCTATATATGTAACCTTAGCACCATAAGACGTATTTTTTATCCGCCCCCATTTCTACGAATCAATATTCAATTCGGACCTCAGTATAAAAATTTTACAACAATGACCCGCACTACGGGGCGCGCGCAGCAGGCCTTCTGTCCGTGCGCAGGCGCCGCAACCAACTTATACTGACTGGTGGCCAAAAATGGAACTAACCTAACCTTATGCTACTGTGCAAATTCATATGCGAAAAGATCGGCATCGTTTAAAAAAGGACATCCTAAATAGGATCTAATTTCAGAATGTACGAATGTCACATCAGTTTTTTCGTTCATTGTTCAAGATTTATTCGTTTTACTATCCGAATTCGGGACAAGTTAATATTATGAATTCGACATTTTTCTGACGACAGTGGCGACTTAAACGATTCGCTACCTATCTTTGTAATTGCTCTATAGAAAATTGATTAGGATTCGCAGGTGAAATTGATAGTTTTCTTAATATAAATTGGAACAGGTGTGGTGATGTTGTAATTAAGAGCTCGGTGTCGAATTTAATTTAATCTATAAAGTTATATGAATAGCTATTAATTAAAGATCTACGAAAGGGTGAAAAAACGATACCTGCTGTTTCGGTTTCGCATTTCGTCAAAATGTGTTCCCTTTAGTTATAGTAGCGCTTACTTATTAAGATTTTGTTCTGTAAAAATATTGTTATTACCGTTTTAACGAACATCATAATATTAAGACGAGACGAGAGAAGGAGATTATCATTTGCATTGTACCGTATTATGCCGACGTAAATAGAAAATAATATTATTAATAAGAATGTCGGGCCATGCTCAGTGCACAGTTCCGTGGTACCTAATTTAAAATCGACTGGACCGATTATGTTCGAAATAGTTTTATTATAAAGTACTAGCGAACCGCCCCGGCTTTGCACGGGTACTATACCTACATAAAAACCTTCATCTTGAATTACTTTACCTATTAAAAAATCTCATCAAAATCTGTTGCGTAGTTTTAAAGATTTAAGCGTACAAAGGGACATAGGAACAGAAAAAGTGTCTTTATTTTATACTATGTAGTGATTTTATAATAAAACTATTTCGAACGAAGAACGAATCTCGTTCTTCACTCACTAATGCACAAATACCTACTTGAAATAAAGCTCTTATCTCAGTTCTGATTTAATACGATAATAATAATATAAGAGGTTGCTAAGAGTAATGATAGTTTTTATAGTGAGTTTTGCTTATGTCAGCCGACGATTACTGAAATTATCATTGCCAGTGCTTGTCAGTTGCAGTTGAAAAAAAAAATGAATTAAATATTGAGGAGGTAAAGAAAAAGAGTCCCACTGGATTCTGTTAAACTGTTTAGAAGATAAATTTTGTATTTGAATTTAAACTCTTCTAGGTATAAAGGTAAAGCGATATTCACCAAGTTCCAGACACGCGGCTACCTCAGGTACCAAATGGGCACGAAACGTGTCAGGTTATGCGCACTTGGGCAGGCATATCAGTATTGCCAAGCCAAAAATCTTGTGTGTTGAGTTGAGTGTTGAGCATACAATTTGATTAGATTCACTCTTAAATCTCTGGAAGGCTAGTACAGGGAAAAATCCTACAGGAAATGCCTCAGCATTCTCAACTCTGAAACTGAGCCTTCCAAGGTGGCTAGGTGATGACAATTGAATTTATTATATTATTTATGAATGTTTTCTTATTTTTCCGACAACAACACTATCAATTAATTAATGATCGTTAACACGTTCACTATGACATCGGGTCGAATATATCCGAGGAAGAACTTTCCTGCGGTGCGGGGAAGAAATTGCTGTTCCTAGGTTCCTACCGCTGTTGCGGGTTTGTGGGACATATATCTCTGGATTTTTTAATCAAAAAACGAATCACTAATGTTTACTACTTTTTATCGATATTTTTAGTCAAATTCACGTGTTTTTGCGGTTTATAAATAATATAGTAAACCGCTATCGTAGTAACTGGCGTTATCAAATGCTTTGATAACGCCAGTTACTACATTTACTACATGCATGTTTGGTATATATTCAAAACGTAGTAAGCCACAACTTGACTTTGTAATAGTTTTCGGTAAAACTTTTATATTGAAAATTATAGGTAGTTCAAAAATGTTCAGTAACGTGTCCAATATAGAAAAAAGGCTAGGTAAGGTAGGGGACGAAAATATGCCCTTTTGGAATTCAATGCTGTTTTTTTTCTATAATTACTTACATCTAGTAGTACAATTTTGCAAAGTTTTGTCAAAAAAAATGTAGTTCAGCTGGAAAAAAATAAAATCCGAAATATTAAAAAAAGTATATTTCTCTAAAAGTATTGAACTTTATCATAGGTACTATCTTTATTTCATTTTAGTCAACTTAAAAGTAAGTATTTTCTCAGAAAGTATTGAGTCTCTATCTTTAACATTTCTGTAAAAAACACGTAAGTCAAAATTTATTTATTTTTTTACTTTTGAAGGCGTGACCACTCTAAATGACATTGCTATAAAAACTCTATTTAATGATATGTCAGTCATATTAGTTTCACAGCTAAAATCGAAAAGCAACAGTGTCAAAATGAAAAAAATATGTTGGTTGGATTTTGTTACATTTTGCTCTTAAACCATTCTAACACCGGTAAATAACTTTATGCATAAATCCTCTTTAAAACAATATTAAAAACATAACGTGGTCACGCCTTCAGAAGTACAATTTTTTTTTAATTTACACTTACTTATGAAATAAGTAAGTGTAAATATAGTAACCGAAGAAAATATTATACACTTACTTGTTTTTTACAGAAATGTTAAAGACAGAGACTCAATACTTTCTGAGAAAATACTTACTTTTAAGTTGACTAAAATGAAATAAAGATAGAAGGTATGATAAAGTTCAATACTTTCAGAGAAATACAATACTTTTTTCAATATTTCGGAATTTATTTTTTTCCAGCTGAACCACATGATTTTTTTTAACAAAACTTTGCACAATTGTACTACTAGATGTAAGTAATTACAGAAAAAAAACAGCGTTGAATTCCAAAAGGGCATATCTACTTCCCCTATCTTGCTACGGCCTATGTTCATTAAGACATAAAAGTTATATTTATTTTTTTCGTAAAGTTAACTGTTTTTTTGGCTCTACATAGTGAAGAATTTAGTTTTTGCGGGTTACTACGTACTTACTTTCCGGCGCCGATAGATAACTCTTCATGTGGGTTGATAGTTTGATACGTGTATGTTTTTTTATGCGAATTCCCGACAGCCACCTAAACCATATTTTTTTGTTGTAGATTGAGTGACACTGTGGGAATAACTCGCAGCTTGCAATAAAAAACACTGTCAACTTCTACTGCATCAGTTGTCCCTCAACCTCCCCGGCATCATGAGTCTATTACTGGTGCTGTTCACTGTGCTTGTGGCTTCCGCGCAAGCGTCAGTCCTCAACTCTAACTGCACTGCACCTAAGATAACAGTGCCCGGTGCTATTAAGAAAGGAGATATATTTTTCGTGCGGGAACAAGAGAAACCTTTTGAAGTGTACTGTTCAGCTAATGACACCAACCAACTTGTATTCAGTGGAGCTGCTTACAAAGGTACGACTATTGTCAATGCGACTACAGTTAAAACAATTATCAGCCCCGATTCAAGTAACCAGCCATTCAAATGCTCAAACAGTTTGTTGTGCTCTGAGCATGCAGTGTTAATCATTAATCGCATAAACAATATAACCGATTTGCGGTGTTTTTCAATCAATTTTTTTATCCTTCATTGTTCTTGGAGCAGCAATTCAGTCGACAACCATTACACGCTGAAAGTAACGTCATCCGGCCAACAAATTATTATTTATCCCATATGCACAGGTATAATAAAACTTACAGGACACTATTCGTGTTCATGGGGATTAACAAATCTCAAAAGAGGTTTTTTAACATTAAAAGAAACTGTGATACCTTTAAATTTGAGAATGTGCAATGAATTTGATTGTATCGATCGTACGACTCAAGTAGATCTTTTGTCGCAGACTAAGCTAAGTGCACCCAAAATTTTTGAATTAGCATATGCAGACGATACGGACATCCTACTGAGGTGGGAAATTTCTTTGGACGAGCCAGAGTTTGAGCATGTCGCTATATATTACGAAGTCGAGTACTGGTTTCCAGGCATGGAGCCCCGAGGGAAGATTTCAGATACAGTAAACAATACAATGATATTTTTTGGGACAACTGTGACAAATAGTATCAAGTTACCGCGCCCCGGTAAGAACTACACCGTGAGGGTCTCAGCCAGACCTGCGGGAGCTTCTGCGGAGTACATGTCAGATTTTGGATATGGCTCGGTGTACACGAAACCTCGCAACGTCCTGTAAATACTAATTATGTGTCGGTGTCTAGCAGAAGAAAAAACATGTGATTCAATACCTTACACGCATATTGAAAAAAAAAACCCTAATTGTCCCGAATATTGAATCACCGGTGCAATATAGTTTTGACAATTGGAGATATCCTTTGAATTGCGCATAAATAAGTGACGTGTCGTTTAAATTGCTGGACAAGAAGAATCATACATTTAACTACAATAAGAGGAAAATTTCTAAAATATTTGTACAGTCGCCATCAGATATATCGTAGCGTCTACAGCGTCCAAAAATGTCTAAACACGCCTTTATTGTATGTATGTATGTAAATTCTTTATTGTACACAAATAAAACAGGTAAACAGATACACAACAATTCAAAAAGGTACAAGGGCGAACTCATCACTGTAAGGAATCTCTTCTAGTTAACCTTTGAGCAAAAACGTGAACTAGGTATATGAAACAAGAGATAGACAAACAAACGTGTACAGTGGGTGATTTGAATGATACTAATGTAATTATAGTATATTATCTACTATTACGATATTATTGTCATTACGATAAGGCGTGTTCAGATATTTTTGAGTGCACCGAACGCTACGATATATCTTATGGTCACTGTACAAAACATGTAACTTTTCATGTACGTAGGTACCTATATGTTATTTTGTCTAGCACTGTAGATTGTATTAAAAGTGACAATCAATGGAAATTTCCTACAGCAACCAATAAAAATCACTGGCAGATTCAACTAGCGTCAGCAGTCTCTTAATCCTAGTCGGCATCATGAGTCGCTCGTACTTTTCACCGTGCTCGTGGTCGTCGCGCAAGCGTCGATCCACGACTTCAGCTGCACTGCACCCACGATAACAATCCCTGGCGCTATTCATATAGGACATATATTTTACGTGCGGGAACATGACGCACCGTTTGAAGTCTACTGTTCAAGCTACAGCAACGACAGCTAAACCAACGACACCAATCACCTTACAGAGGTGCAACTGTTGTCAACGAGACGACTGTCAAAACAATTATGGGCTTAGATTCAAGCAGGCAACTTTACAAGTGCTCGAAAAGTACGTTTTGTTTTAACCTTGGACTTTTTGACTACAGTCCTAAAAATGTCATAACCGACTTCAACTGTTTTTCAAATAATTTTGAAACCCTCAACTGTTCGCGGAGCAGCAATTCATCCGGCAACAAATTCGCAAAAGTCGACCATCCGTTTCTGTCACTCTAATAATAATCTTGTTGAAGTGACAGAGACAAATGATCGAAACTCAATTTCGAAGTTCGCGGTAGCACTTTCAACTGCTAGCGGAAAGCGGGAAGGTTTTTTTTTAATGCAGCTGTCATTGTCTATGGATAAGTTTGCTTTTAAACCCGCGCTTAGTTGCCAGAGGTAAAAATAAGTAATTTTGCATAATATGAAATTTGTAATTGGTACAAAAATATATTTTTTAGTACAGATGGTGTACTTTTTAGGCTCTAGTGCCAGAAGTGAAGTTAGTTTGCCATCCCTCCTTTTAATCCGTCCCTCTTATTATATCAATATAGTCAGTAAAAGATACGCGAGGTTTATCTCGTGGCTATATTCTATATTCACACCAATCATGGCATGTTTTCCACCTTAAGAAACTTGGAGGTCATAAGAGTTATAACCTCATAACCCCTTGTGACCTAAAGCTAATTACCTTTTATAATTCCTCAACGGCTGTAACTGTTCACGCGTAAGCACTAAATCCATTTTCAATTAAAGAAACAATAGCGTGTCCACGCATCGTTCGGGTCCAGGACAGTATTATAAATTCCCGTTTTAATTATCTCGTCGGCGGCTCAAAGAGGAGCGTGTTGATTTTCGGTTTATTTCATTAGAACCGCGCTGCGGGGCGCGGACGTAGGGTGGGTGTGATTGTGAGAACGTGGTTTAAGTATGATATAAAATAATTAAAGTTAGCCTTTATTATTTTATTTTTTATTTTATTTATTGTTGGAAAACAAACAGCGAAAAAATGATACATGCGATTAATAAAACTAGAATATTTAATGATATTAGAAAATATTTGTGAATTTAACCCTTAAACTAGCAATGTAACATATTACACGTACAATGTACCATAGGTACGTATTTTTTGAACCACTAGTTGTATTTTTTTAAAGACTATTGTTTTGCTATGCACATCGGCGAGGACGAGGAGGCTAGAACTTTTTTTATTTGCAAATTTAAGGGTTATGCTCCTCATCACGTGGTCATTTACATTATTAATATGATTTAAACGGGATATTTACCATATAATACCATGTAAGACATTAATCAATATGATAGAGTTTATAATTATTTAGTGTAAGTATATGTTTTGAGGTTTCTAAAAGTTTACAGTGGGAGGTTTTAAACCTCTCATAATATTTTTAGTTATTTTCTTTCCGGAGGCTTAACATAGGTCACCCGTCGTACTTTAGCGTGCCTATGCGATGAACAAGTACTCGTACTTGACTGTTCTGAGTTTTTTACAAAGAATATTTAAATTATTAGATTAAATAACAAAAATCTGCAATTTCCTGAAGTTTAGTATAAACAGTATCGACTGTTCTGGTCTGCCTATTGAACCAAGTTACAAAACCTGAAAATGACTATGCTCGCGTACAAGAAAAAGTAATTATCTAATATCAAAACCATGGCCACCCTAGCGCCCGCCATAAGTTTCACCTGCCTGCTTAAAAATCATAAAATATAGCATTTTTAATGAAGCAACCTTTTCAATTTTCGGCTTTATGCCCTTTATCGGCGTGACATCGGTCCTAATCAGCCTCGTAAGAAAACTTTAAGAACAAGAGATGTTGTTTTTTTTTAAATTTAAAACATGACGTTGATTGCCTTTCGACATTAATTTTCGAAATGTGAATGTTTATAAAAATATTGGTAATTTAATGTTTGAGTTCATTTGGTGAGGATAATTTTATTGTTTTATCGGTATTGTAGTGTATATTAAATTTCGTTGTGGACTAAAACTTCTGTGTTATCGACTCCAAACTCTACCTATAACTACATAAAAAGTTAGACAACATAAATAAATACCTACACATTTAGATGGACTCTACATACACGCTAATCTTTATTCATTTGCAACTTGAAGCTTATTACTGAATGCAGCATATTTCCATGATAAATAATTTTAACTTTTAGTTATTTCACATCATTGCTAAGTACTTTAAGCACACTTCACTACAAATGCAAATACCTACTACAACGTAGCTATGTAAGTCTTTCTAGCTTCCTGTAAAAACTTCATGAACAACTTTGTCTCTAATGCATCCCATATCATGCATTCAACAAAAACCCAATCTAACTCTGTCATACATATCATCATGTATCCCGTTCCCATACAAATGTCACCGTAATTGATTGCGAACATCTTCATTGCTTGGAAGCAATAATATTTTTTGTACTTTCACCCTAATAACTTTCCTGAGTAGTTTTGTTTGTGATATTGTAATTTATTACAATCCGGCGTTTGCGTGGAAAAACGTTAATGTTTTAGTATCTTGTGGGCGCAGATGCGGACGGCAAGATGGTACATTTTATATAAAATATTGACCATTAATATTTATATAAAAATCTAATCTAATAAAATCATCTCAATTTGTCTTATAATGTACTAGCTTTTGCCCGCGGCTTCGCACGCGTAGATTTTGGACTTATATGAAAAAAAAAATGTTTTCAACCGACTTCAAAAAAGAAGGAGGTTACCATTTCGATTGTATGTAGTTATATATTAGGCATGTTACACGGTTTCCTGCAAATAATGAATCCTACATATTTTGTTTTTTTTTTCTCAGGAGATTCAAAAGTGGCCTAAATAAGTTTAATATATGTGATATTTTTTTTTGGGTTTCGCCTTGACTTGTCGACAATCATTTAATCGAATGTTGTTTCAAAGACAACGGTTCAAGTATTTTCATTTCATCGACAAGTCATTCTGTCGAAGAATAATTTTCAGTAAATTTAAATCAGGGAATTTTGAATGGTGCTTGAGGTTTTCCTTTACGGGTTCTTATTTTAGTTTGGTTTAAATTTAGTAATATTTATTCCGCAGTTCTAAACTAACCCTGAACCTACTTTAATAGCTGTTTGCTTATATGTGGGGTCACAGTTGTAACCTAACTTAAACCATAGACTAACTTATTTTATTTATGCTTAAACATATTTTAATACCCGTTCGTTTCTATGTGGGGTCGCACTGGTCGCAGTTCTAACCAAACCTAAACCTACTTTGATAGCCGTTTGCTTTTGTGTGGGGTCGCAGTTCTAACCTAAACTAAACCTACGTTGATAGTCGTTTGCTTATGTGTGGGGTCGCTGTTCTAACCTAACCTAAACCTACTTTGATAGCTGTTCGCTTATGTGTGGGGTCGCAGTTCTAACCTAACCTACTTTGATAGACGTTTTCTTTTGTGTGAGGTCGCAGTTCTAACGTAAACAAAACCTGCTTTGATAGCCGTTTCCTTATGTGTGGGGTCGCAGTTCTAACCTAACCTAAACCTACTTTAATAGCCGTTAGTTTCTGTGTGGAGTTGGAGTTCAAACCTAACATAAACCTACTTTCAAAGCCGTTCGTTGCTGTATGGGGTTACTATTCAAACCTAACCTGAACCTCCTTTGATAGTCGTTCGTTTCTGTGTGGAGTCGCATTTCTAATCTAACCCAAAACCTACTTTGATAGCCGTTCGTTTCTGTGTGGGGTCGCAGTTCTAACCTTTCCTAAACCTAAGTAGAATCTTACCTTATTACATTCTGTTTGAAGTCTGTTTCATTGAACAGCAAATTAGTATGACATAATTAAATACTTAATTGCAAATAAAGTACACGAATTAGAAAGCTGAATTTACAGTGAGGCGGCCCGTGTACCCGCGCTGCTTATACATATACTCATACTGTCCGCGAGCTGTCAAACAAACATTTGAAATTCGTTCGCTTTGAATCATATGTCGCCATGCAAAATTGTAGATATTTTTAACGAACAAACAAATAAACATGATTTTGTCTAGACTTAAAAAATAAAACCTCACAATGACCTTTTATGTAGCAAACTGCATTACTTACCAAAATTTAATATTAAAAGTATCTACGTATTCATCGTACCTATGTTACTCGTATATAACATGGTATGTAGATAAGTACCTACATCTTCATTGGCAAGAACACTTCTATGAAGTTTTTAATTAAATAGCCCAACGAATCTGGTTCCTTCTTACAAACTTTAACCTTCCATTTAACCCCCATAGGGAATGAATTTTCAAAAAACCTGAAACTTGTGTTTACTTATTTATTATTAAAAACATTCATGTGAAGTTTCGAAATCGAATAAAATAGCCCAACTAATCTTATTTCCCCATACAAACTTTAACCCTCCATTTAACCCCTTTAAGGGATGAATTTTCAAAAAACCTGAAATACGTGTTTACTTATTTATTGTTAAAAACATTCATGTGAAGTTTCGAATAAAATAGCCCAACCAATCTTATTTCCCCATACAAACTTTAACCCTCCATTTAACCCCTTTAAGGGATGAATTTTCAAAAAACCTGAAATACGTGTTTACTTATTTATTATTAAAAACATTCCTGTGAAGTTTCGAATAAAATAGCCCAACTAATCTTATTTCCCCATACAAACTTTAACCCCCCATTTAACCCCTTTACGGGATGAATTTTCAAAAATCCGTTCTTAGTGCGCCTCTAGACATTATGAAGAATGTACATGCCAAGTTTGAACTCTCTAGGACCAGCGGTTTGGGCTGTGCGTTGATTTAAGTCAGTCAGTCAGTCAGGACATTGCCGTTTATATATATAGATAAAGCATGAAAAAATCTATATCTTACCATTTTGTTCCTTGACCTTCGTTTCAAGTATTAATTCTACATTATGTGCTATATTATAATACCCCTTTTGCTGCTGCTCCTCTATTTCCCTACTCCTCTACACTTGATGACATGTGTCATACCTATGAAAGATCAATTACGATATGTACATAGCAAAACTACAATTTATGTACATGTCACAAAATACACAATTTATGTACATAGATTAAATCTAACTAATCAACCTAACCTAAATCTAAGATTGGCCCTTGTGGCATTGTACCGAGGATGCTGGCGGCATTTCCTCGCTGTATCGAAATACTGATGAGTTGTGCGAGGAAGTCGCCAGCTCTTCGGTCTTAAGGTACGTCAACCAGACGTTTCGCGATCTCAGCAAACAATTTGCGTGCGCTGGGGCCCCATGAACCTAAAGTTACTACGCCAAACAAGATCGTACAAAATCGTAGGTACTCTTTGCCGAGGCCCTTATATTTATTACGTTTTAAAAAATCGGCATTTTCAGCCGCAGCGGCCGCCTTAAACGTAGTTCGTTGAAGATGGGACGGTGCCAGGGTGTCTACGCAAGTAGCATAACCATACCAATATCCGTCCCAAGCTTTATCATCCGTCTTTTGTCAATGTTAATTATAATTGAAGTATAACGTTTGCAATTCGCATCAAGTAGAGGCATTCGAAGCATTAGTGTTTATTGCAAAAAAAAACTCACGTAGTAGGCCTTAATAAAAATAAAACCCGCTATCGCGTCAATTATTTTACGTAAGTTAATGATATTAATTTTATAGATTGTACTTTGTCCAACAACTTTTGGCAGTAGAAAAAGGCGCCATGTTTAAAAAAAATTGTTGATCGCTCACACAAAATTTGAATTTGAATTATGGTGTAATATTTTGTTTTCATCTATGTACCTGTAGGTACATGTACATTTTCTTTGCAATCAACCCTATACCTCCTACCTAATGCTATCAATATCATCCTGCCTGTCACAACTTACAAGTGCCTAAGTGTAGCATCTTGTAGAATGTTGTCTATGGAAAGACGTTAAATAAACATAAGGAACTGTTATGTTATGCAATTTATATGAAACTGGATACAACGCATACATTATTTTCGCTGCGTATAAGGGAAGCCTTCATTTGTCGTTGCAGCTGCAAACTTTTGACGCCAACAAACATGCAATAGAAAGTGAATACACATGTATACATTACACATTTCAAGGTCTTTCGTTTTGGTAACAGATGTATTGATTTAAATATTCACAATGATAACTCATATTTTAACGACAATAGGACTTAATTACGTATACTTTTTCATATTATTCTGTCTTTTCGGGCATGATGTTACACCCGTGGTCGCAGGCCGACTGACGAGTTCAATCTATCTTGTATCTTACTTAGGCCACTCAGCAAGCTTCGTGGCCTAAACACGGTACTTGACTGACAAACTCTCTATTGTAACACGATTACGTATACAATATTGTTAACTGTGTATGAAATAATGTCGTATGAAAATCGATTACAGCCCTAGACCCTAATCGCCTAATGATAATGACACTAATGACACCCTAACCAAACAAGTGTGATGACTGATGAGATGAAGATCAAGACAGCATTTTTTAGGACACTCAACGGTCTGTAAATTCTGTATGGGTCATACCGCGTTTGCGAAAAGGGGCTTCCTGTGGTCATTGCGAAAGTTAAGGGTTCTGGGCATACAAATTAGATTTTGACACATAATGCTTGAGAACCAGAAGCCGCCAATCGGCTTGTTTTCGTCCAACAAAAATGGGTTCTAACTACTTCGTAACTTTCATATGTCCACAGGAAAAATATGTAACCTTACTCATACAAAAAAATCTGTATGACCCGTATAGCCTCGTCCTGCCCGTCATACAAAGTTTGAGCGATTGAAATTTAAACCTAATGTGTTTGAAAATATAGTCGCTTTTCACTTTTTTTAGAACAAAAGTTCTACATTTTACATAAAAATAAATAATTTTGAGTGTAACCTCAACCTAAACGAGCTTTTTATTAATTATTTGACAAAAATCTAATATGTCCTTTATAAATCACATTGGGCAGGACGAGAATAGGTGAATTGTGAAGCAAAGCAAGTAGTTTGAAGGGGCAGTCCGGTAACGCGCAGGCGCGGGCGCTGGGCGGGGCGGCTGCCGCGGTTCCCGCGGCGCGAGCGCAGGCACAGGGCTGCGCCAGCGCAGTTTATAAACATACCTGTGCTTAGCCAAGTTGCCAATCGCTAGCGCTTGCTAGCGCATCGTAGTTTTCCCTCTTTGTCGCACTAATATGAAGGACAGTGACAGAGACAGAGAAGTGACAGAGAGGGAAAACTACGATGCGCTAGCAAGCGCTAGCAATTGGCAACTTGGCTAGGCATCCTGGGATAACTGGGGGCAAGTTATAGGGATTTGATATCGATTAAAAAGATGTCGATATAATTATAATAAAAGATGTGCTTATGTTAGGTTCAATATCATAATTATCTGATATCGGGCCTCTTCTGATAGTAAAAACTAGTATGCAGGTGTCATTTTAATCAAAATGACAATTTAAATATTGATATTTTAATATTAATTGTATATTTTGAAAACTATTTTAAAATAAACGCGTAACTACCCGTTTAAAGTTATTTTTTATTTTAATTGAAGAGTAAGTACCTAATATTTATTTATGCCGAATAACATTTTGATGTTGTCATTCACAGTAACATCGATATATTTTTAGTCGATAAAATATTTTGCTACATCACTTTCGTATAAATGCCCCGAGTTATCCCAGGTATGTTTATAAACTAAAATCTTAAGACACCTTACACAAATCGAATTAGTCCATGGTAAGCTCAATTAAGGTTTGTTATGTGGGTACCAAGCGATGATGTATAAGTAGTAATATGAATTAATGTAAACCACTAAATGACAATTTCTTAGGAGAGCCCAAAACGAATTGAACATTTCAAAAGTATGTTGTATTTTTTTATGTTACTTACTTTATCCCACTTGCAATGATGTTTATCTCATTTTTTCATTTTTTAAGGCCTATTTGATAATAAGTTACTCACTGAGACTACTATTATTATTTAGGAAATATCCGGCTCTTACACTAAATATTTGAAGAAAAATATGTACATACGATAAACGATGAGAAGTAATAAATGTATGAGAATCACGGATTCGTAACTACGAAAAGTGACCATTTCCATACATTATCATCATGTAACTTATCGTTTATCATATACATACGATCGCAGAAAGGCATATTGGTTAGGCCTGCAGTGCCCCAATTTTTGTCATGGGATCAAGGGTAGATAGAGTAGAGGAGCAGCAGTAAGAGGAGTATTGTTGAATTTAATACTTGAAGGGCATTTTTACTTCTAGGGACACCCAATTAGCTTAACTCTCACAAAAAAATTAACTTCGATGTCAGTTTTGTAACGACAATTAAGCGTGAAATATTTACGTAAATCCACTTTATTCATGTTTTAATATTGCATAAACGCGTATTCTTTCTGAATTAAATGATAAAAAAATATTTTGTTAATATTTCATACTTAATTGTCGTTACAAAACTGACATCGAAGTTAATTTTTTTTGTGAGAGTTAAGTTAATTGAGTGTCCCTATCCCTAGAAGTGAAAATGCCCTGAAACGAAGTTCAAGGAACGTAATAGTAAGAAACTGTTTGTTATTTCATTCTGATATTAAGTATTAGTACATTATTTTCAGAAAAACTTTTCAAAAATACTTGATACCTAAAATATACCCCAATATTTTATGTTTAATCCATAAATTATTTTCCAACGATCGACAACCCTGAACTTCCAATAGTAAATCATTAATTAGTTCACTAGTGGAGCAGAAAAAGTGGAAACAATTCGGGCCCTTATAATTGGATGCTATAACAATATATTTCATAATTAAAGTTATTAATTCTACCTCGTTAGTTGCTGTTTGTATGGGGGCTTTGTTTTGGGGTTATTACTGTCGTTAGTTGAATTTGGTTTTAGGAGCACAAGCTTAGTAAATTAAATACCTAGTAGATTCTTAGATAGGAGGTTGATTTTTTTTAATTCATTGTATCAGTAGGCCTATACCCATAATAGGCATGATCACTGGCAAGTCAAATCAGCATCTTTTTTCGAACTGTCAAAACGATCACCACTACGGAATTTTATATGAAATACTCAAAAGTGACGTCACGTTTGAGTACTGCCAAAGGACCTACTCTTTTAAGTTCTTTTCAATTTATTAAATAAAAATTTGTACAAAAATTACTGAAATCTACATCTTAGTAATAATTTCTTCGTGTATTATGTCGTGCATAATGTTAAATAATTTATTTTAACTACAGTCATCACCCACATTGTCAGCCTCCGTAGCCTAGTTGGTAGTGACTAGGGCTGCCAA
This sequence comes from Thaumatotibia leucotreta, assembly GCA_025490895.1. NCBI lineage: Eukaryota > Metazoa > Arthropoda > Insecta > Lepidoptera > Tortricidae > Thaumatotibia > Thaumatotibia leucotreta. The sequence goes on along the minus strand of JALPQI010017412.1, from coordinate 3,813 downwards.
CTGTCCCGCTATATGCGGGACGTCCCGTTTCTGGGGCCTTAAAGTATGCGTCCCGCAAAGAGTTCGTGCGGGACGCCGATTGTCCCGCTTTTCAGGCAATACTAAACTGGAAATGCTAAAATATATTCAATACTTAACGTATTCAAATGGAGGACTTAGTGTGATCATATTTAATTTTTATTTTTTTATTAATGTTTGATATTTAAATAACATTGGAATTATTTTAAAAAATAGGCGAAAATGACCACCTCCGTTCTCGGAAACTACATGCTAAATATTTGGCAAAAATTACAGAAAATAGTTCCTTACGTATAGTAGACGGTTTTTATCCTTTAATACACTTTCTCATGCGTCCCGCATTTTATAGCCAAGTCCCGCAATTTATTCGCTAATGTACCGCATATTTGTGATATTTGGTTGGCAGCCCTAGTAGTGACCCTGCCTACGAAGTTGGAGGTTCCGGGTTCGAATCCCGGCGAGGGCATTATTTGTGTATTTATTTATCACAAATATTTGTATCTTGGTCATGGCTGTCTATGTATATAAGTATCTATATGTATCTATCTATTATATATATCGTCGCCAGGTACCCACATCACAAGCCTTAATTGAGCTTACTGTGGGACTAGGTCGATTTGTGTAAGATGTCCCAAGATATCTATTATTTATTATCATCCCTATTGCTACGCTGGGCAAGCGGGTTGGCGATTGCAAAAGTGTGTCCACCATGATGATGCTGCTGCCCATCATTAATCTCCTATCAACGAATATTCAGTGACACTTCAATACCTTAGTCGCCTTTTACGACACCCACGGGAAGACTTGGGTTGGTGACAAATGTATTCTTACTGCTGGCACTGCGCGGCTTTACTATCAATAAGGCAGCCCGTAGGATCATTTCTCAAAAAGTTGTACATTTGGATTCTTCTTCTTCTTCCTCTTGTCGGTGTAGCAATCGCCAATTCGCCAGCCGTCTCTCTCTTGGCCTTTTTCCTTCACTTCTTGGTAAGACATGACTTTGACCTTTTCCTTTATTTTATTTATTTTTTTTTTTTTATACCACGTCGGTGGCAAACAAGCATACGGCCCGCCTGATGGAAAGCAGTCACCGTAGCCTATGGGCGCTTGCAACCCCATTTGCTCAAAGTAATTTCGTCTTGGCCTTCCCCTGCCTCGCCTTCCCTCAATCTTGCCTTCTATGATGTTCTTGAGGAAAAAGTCATGTCTTAGCAGGTGCCCTATCTTATTTCCTCTTCTGTTAAAATTACATTAAGCAATGTCCTTTTTTCTCCTACATTTGGATTAACTACATCTTCGATATTAGGGCATTTTCACTTTTAGGGCCAATTTTTTTCATTTTTCGGGGTCACCCAATTAGCGTGAAATTAAAAAACCTTAATTGTAATCCGCTTTGTAACGACAGTTAAGTACAATGTCTTTAAGAATTTAAACTCGATCGGTGTTTTTATATTATAATATGGCCTATAGTTTGTAAAATGAATGGTGGTGATGTACAAAGTTTTTCAGATTTGCTGGGCTGGTAGAGACCAGCCCAGCAAATCTGAAAAACTTTGTACCTACAAAAAATTACCAATTTTTATCTGTATCAAAGACGTGAGTCCAATGTACAAACTGTTTGAGATTTGCTCAGTTTTCCACCTTCATTATAAAAAATATTACGTACTTAATTCATCGCTATCCACAAATGTCCGTTGAATAAAGTAGTATGAACGACTTTTGTTTCAAAAACAAGTCGTATGGTAATTTTAAACTGTTAAATTAAAACGAACAACACACTATTAAGCAAGAATTCTCCATACAACTAAGACCAGGAGCGTGTACAATGGTACTGTACCATTTAACCTCCCAATACCTCCTGATATTGCATTTTCTACCTTACCCCAATGAATTAAAGCTCAAAAGTAAATAACATGAACTTTACAGCTTACATGAAGTAATTAAACGAACACGAAACAAAGACATAACTTCAATAACGTCGTATCATGCGAAATTGTATTTTATGACGAACGACCCTATTTCGTAACCATAAGGTTCAAATTAAACATACAATAACAATAGTGACGTAGAATTTAAGAATGAGAATCGAAAACGGCAGTGCTCGTTAGAAGAACACCGCCTACCACTAATCAATTCATAATTAATCGATACCAGTGATGGGAACATCGATACATAATATCGATTATTCGTAACGGTCGGTTTGTTTGCTTAGCGGAATCGTGTTGTAATTATCGATATTGTAGGTACCTATTGATATTTATGGAAAGTACCAGTTAGGAGTCGTTAGTGTCAAAAGTCTGAGGTGACCTTTATCTGTGTGATGTATAATGTAATTATACTATCCAGCCATAAATTCTACTACATCAACTGATCGGAATCAATGTAACAAAAAATACCTACCAAAGAATACCGACATACACAAGATATTAAAATTTATTATTATAATTATTTTGATATTTTTTTTAAAATTAAAAAAAACATGATGCATACATTACTTTTTGTTACATGTATGTACTTACATACATTCTTTATCCGTGAGACCGAATTCATTGGCATAAATTTTAACAGGAAGTTGAACTAGAAATCGCTTATATTTCCCTACTCTTTTCTAGACCGGGTTGTTAGAAAAATAGACCCGTATTTTTGAGACGTTTGTTTACCCCTCAGATTATTTAAAAAAATATAAAATCAATTACGGTTTGCCAAAATTGTAATTAAGTAGCCTCTCTATTCCATATTTGGACCGTTCTATTAAACTCGACCTGAGAGGCATGAGGTTGGTTCAGTGGGTATGAGATATATCTAAATTCGACCTTGTCTCAAAAGTTTAAAGTTACACTTACAAGTCAGAGAAATTGCTAAATCCGACCTTATGCCTTTCATGTCGATATTCGTCAGTTTAGGTAGATGAAAATAATTAGTCCTTCATATGGATTTTTAAATCTAAATGATGAAAAATATACATTACGTGACGTGCACTCAGTTAAAATGAATAAAGGAAAACACATACATACGTTTACACGTAGGTACTCACATTAAACGATTATACCAAGGGGAGGAATGAGATGTAGTCTAAATAATATAATTTTCCCCTCACTAGCTCGTAAAGTGCTCGTTTATCCTTTAATACGAACGTGTAAAAACGCATATTATTCACTTGTGTGGAAAAGTAATGACCTCAGTTTTGGAATAACAAAACGTAAAATGCTCATGGAAATTGTTCCATATTAATGATAATTAAATAATTTGTTTGAGAATTTAGTGTAAAATACAAACCTTTATATAATATGATGATCTTAACATATAAATCCTAAAATTCCATAAGTAACAATTTTTTTAGTGAATGATGATAAGATGACTAGATGCAATCACAAAACGCAGAAAATGTCAACGTCAACATTGTCAAAGAATATTATAGGTTATAGGTAATCTTTATTTACCGACTCGAACACGCATAAAAATAGTAAACTAAACAACTTTCAGGGTGTTCTGTTATAATTTTGCAAAAATAATGAATGTGAATGATTTAATAATGCATTGGCGTTGGTGTGCAACTACAGGAATTTGTTAAAATCGTGCTGCGTTTACTTTTTCGTGCTAAGTTTACTGCGACAAAATCTTGCATTAAATACATGATGCATTTGGAAAATTATTATCACTAACCCGATGATGATTGTAATGTGAACAAATAATTACCTTTTTTGAGTTTCCTCGCTATAGTGAGGGGAAAAGTTTTGTGTTACACACGGGTGTAAATGTATTTTACTTCTCGTATGTTAAAACACTCGCTGCGCT